>JASWHU010000316.1:0-115558 GCA_030819815.1 Strix occidentalis | reverse complement strand
GAGGAGGAAGAGAGAGGAGGAAGAGAGAGGAAGAGCAGAGAGAAGGAGAGAGGAGGAACAGAGAGTAGGAAGAGAGAGGAGGAGGAGAGAGGAGGAAGAGAGAGGAGGAAGAGGGAGTAGGAAGAGAGACGATGAGGAGAGAATAGGAAGAGTATGAAGAGAGAGGAGGAGGAGAGAGGAGGAAGAGAGAGGAGGAAGATAGAGGAGGAGGAGAGAGGTGGAAGAGAGAGGAGGAAGAGAGAGGAAGAGGAGAGATGAGGAAGAGAGAGGAGCAAGAGAGAGGAGGAAGAGAGAGGAGGAAGAGAGAGGAGGAGGAGAGAGGAGGAAGAGAGAGGTGGAGGAGAGAGGAAGAAGAGAGATGAGGAAGAGAGAGGAGGAAAAGAGAGGAGAAATAGAGAGGAAGAGGAGAGAGGAGGAAGAGAATGGAGGAAGAGAGAGGAAGAGGAGAGAGGATGAAGAGAGAGGAGGAAGAGAGACGAAGAGGAGAGGTGAGGAAGAGAGAGGAGCAAGAGAGAGGAGGAAGAGAGAGGAGGAGGAGGAGAGAGGAGGAAGAGAGAGGAGAACCAGAGAGGTAGAGGAGAGAGGAGGAAAAGAGAGGAGGAAGAGAGAGGAGGAAGAGAGAGGATGAGGAGAGAGGAGGAAGAGAGAGGAGGAAGAGAGAGGAGGGGTAAGAGAGAGGAGGAAGAGAGAGGATGAGGAGAGATCAGGAAGAGAGAGGAGGAAGAGAGAGGAGGAGGAGTGAGGAGGAAGAGAGAGGAGGAAGAGAGAGGAAGAGGAGAGATGAGGAAGACAGAGGAGCAAGAGAGAGGAGGAAGAGAGAGGAGGAGAAGAGAGAGGAGGAGGAGAGAGAGGAAGAGAGAGGAGGAAGAGAGAGGATGAGGAGAGAGAGGAGGAAGAGAGAGGAGGAAGAGAGAGGAGGATGAGAGAGGAGGAAGACAGAGGAGGAAGAGAGAGGAGGAAGAGTGAGAAGGAGGAAGAGAGGGGGAAGAGAGAGGAGGAAGAGAGAGGAGGAATAGAGAGGAAGAGGATGAGAGGAGGAAGAGAGAGGAGGAAGAGAGAGGGAGGAAGAGAGAGGAGGAAGAGAGAGATGAGGAGAGAGGAGGAAGAGAGAGGAGGGAGAGAGAGGAGGAAGAGATAGGGGGGAAGAGAGAGGAGGAAGAGAGAGGAGGAGAAGAGGGGTGGAAGAGAGAGGAGGAAGAGAGAGGAAGAGGAGAGATGAGGAAGAGAGAGGAGCAAGAGAGAGGAAGAGAGAGGAGGAAGAGAGAGGATGAGGAGAGAGGAGGAAGAGACAGTAGGAAGAGAGAGGAGGAGAGAGGAGGAAGAGAGAGGATGAGGAGAGAGGAGGAAGAGACAGTAGGAAGAGAGAGGAGGAGAGAGGAGGAAGAGAGAGGAAGAAGAGAGAGGAGGAGGAGAGAGGAGGAAGAGAGAGGAGGAAGAGAGAGGAGGAAGAGAGAGGAGGAAGAGAGAGGAGGAAAGAGAGAGGAGGAAGAGAGAGGAGGAGGAGAGTGGTGGAAGAGAGAGGAGGAAGAGAGAGGATGAGGAGAGAGGAGGAAGATAGAGGAGGAAGAGAGCGGAGGAATAGTGAGGAGGAAGAGAGAGGAGGAAGAGAGAGGAGGAATAGTGAGGATGAAGAGAGAGGAGGAAGAGAGAGGAGGAAGAGAGAGGAGGAAGAGAGAGAGGAAGAGAGAGGAGGAGGAGAGAGGTGGAAGAGAGAGGAGGAAGAGAGAGGAGGAATAGAGAGGAAGAGGAGAGAGGAGGAAGAGACAGTAGGAAGAGAGAGGAGGAGGAGAGAAGAGGAAGAGAGAGGAGGAAGATACTGGAGGAGGAGAGAGGAGGAAGAGAGAGGAGGAAGAGAGAGGAGGAAGAGAGAGGAGGAAGAGACAGGAGGAAGAGAGAGGAGGAGGAGAGGGGGTGGAAGAGAGAGGAGGAAGAGAGAGGAAGAGGAGAGATGAGGAAGAGAGAGGAGCAAGAGAGAGGAAGAGAGAAGAGGAGGAGAGAGGAGGAAAGAGAGAGGATGAGGAGAGAGGAGGAAGATAGAGGAGGAAGAGAGCGGAGGAATAGTGAGAGGAGGAAGAGAGAGGATGAAGAGAGAGGAGGAAGAGAGAGGAGGAAGAGAGAGGAGGAGGAGAGAGGAAGAGGAGAGAGGTGGAGGAGAGAGGAAGATGAGAGATGAGGAAGAGAGAGGAGGAAGAGAGAGGAGAAATAGAGAGGAAGAGGAGAGAGGAGGAAGAGAGAGGAGGAAGAGAGAAGAAGAGGAGAGATGATGAAGAGAGAGGAGGAAGAGAGAGGAAGAGGAGAGATGAGGAAGAGAAAGGAGCAAGCGAGAGGAGGAAGGGAGAGGAGGAAGAGAGAGGAGGAGGAGAGAGGAGGAAGAGAGAGGATGAGGAGAGAGGAGGAAGAGAGAGGAGAAAGAGAGAGGAGGAAGAGAGAGGAGGAGGAGAGAGGAGGAAGAGAGGAGGAAGATAGAGTAGGAAGAGAGAGGAGGAGGAGAGAGGAGGAAGTGAGAGGAGGAAGAGAGAGGAGGAAGAGAGAAGAGGAGGAAGAGAGAGGAGGAAGAGAGAGGAGGAAGAGAGAGGAAGAAGAGAGAGGAGGAGGATAGAGGTGGAAGAGAGAGGAGCAAGAGAGAGGAGGAAGAGAGAGTAGGAATAGAGAGGAGGAGGAGAGAGAGGAGAGAGAGGAGAGAGAGGGAGCGCGATAGAGGAGGAGGAGAGAGGAGGAAGAGAGAGGAGGAGGAGAGGGGTGGAAGAGAGAGGAGGAAGAGAGAGGAGGAAGAGAGAGGAGGAAGAGAGAGGAGGAGGAAGAGAGGAGGAAGAGAGCGGAGAGGAAGAAGGAGAGAGGACGACGAGAGAGGAGTAAGAGAGAGGAGGAAGAGCGAGGAGTAAGAGAGAGGATGAGGAGAGAGGAGAAGAGAGAGGAGTAAGAGAGAGGAGGAAGAGAGAGGAGGAAGAGAGAGGAGGAGGAGAGAGGGGGAAGAGAGAGGAGGAAGAGAGAGGAGGAATAGAGAGGAAGAGGAGAGAGGACGACGAGAGAGGAGTAAGAGAGAGGAGGAAGAGAGAGGAGGAAGAGAGAGGATGAGGAGAGAGGAGGAAGAGACAGTAGGAAGACAGAGGAGGAGGAGAGAGGAGGAAGAGAGAGGAGGAAGAGAGAGGAGGAGGAGAGAGGAGGAAGAAAGAGGAGGAAGAGAGAGGAGGAAGAGAGAGGAGGAAGAGAGAGGAGGGAAGAGAGAGGAAGAGGAGAGAGGAGGAAGAGAGAGGAGGATGAGAGAGGAGGAAGAGTGAGAAGGAGGAAGAGAGGGGGAAGAGAGAGGAGGAAGAGCGAGGAGGAATAGAGAGGAAGAGGATGAGAGGAGGAAGAGAGAGGAGGAAGAGAGAGGAGGAAGAGAGAGGAGGAAGAGAGAGGAGGAAGAGAGAGGAGGAAGAGAGAGGAGGAAGAGAGAGGAGGAAGAGAGAGGAGGAGGAGAGGGGTGGAAGAGAGAGGAGGAAGAGAGAGGAAGAGGAGAGATGAGGAAGAGAGAGGAGCAAGAGTGAGGAAGAGAGAGGAGGAAGAGAGAGGATGAGGAGAGAGGAGGAAGAGACAGTAGGAATAGAGAGGAGGAGAGAGGAGGAAGAGAGAGGATGAGGAGAGAGGAGGAAGAGACAGTAGGAAGAGAGAGGAGGAGAGAGGAGGAAGAGAGAGGAGGAAGAGAGAGGAGGAAGAGAGAGGAGGAAGAGAGAGGAGGAAGAGAGAGGAGGAAGAGAGAGGAGGAGGAGAGTGGTGGAAGAGAGAGGAGGAAGAGAGAGGATGAGGAGAGAGGAGGAAGATAGAGGAGGAAGAGAGCGGAGGAATAGTGAGGAGGAAGAGAGAGGAGGAAGAGAGAGGAGAAATAGTGAGGAGGAAGAGAGAGGAGGAAGAGAGTGGAGGAAGAGAGAGGAGGAAGAGAGAGGAGGAGGAGAGAGGAAGAGGAGAGAGGTGGAGGAGAGAGGAAGAAGAGAGATGAGGAAGAGTGAGGAGAAGAGAGAGGAGGAGGAGAGAGGTGGAAGAGAGAGAGGAAGAGAGAGGAGGAAGAGAGAGGAGGAGGAGAGAGGAGGAAGAGAGAGGAGGAAGAGAGAGGATGAGGAGAGAGTAGGAAGAGAGAGGAGGAAGAGAGAGGAGGATGAGAGAGTAAGAAGAGAGAGGAGGAAGAGAGAGGAGAAAGAGAGAGGAGGAAGAGAGAGGAGGAGGAGAGAGGGGGAAGAGAGAGGAGGAAGAGAGAGGAGGAATAGAGAGGAAGAGGAGAGAGGAGGAAGAGACAGTAGGAAGAGAGAGGAGGAGGAGAGAGGAGGAAGAGAGAGGAGGAAGATACAGGAGGAGGAGAGGGGGAAGAGAGAGGAGGAAGAGATAGGAGGAAGAGAGAGGGTGAAGAGAGAGGAGGAAGAGAGAGGAGGAGGAGAGGGGTGGAAGAGAGAGGAGGAAGAGAGAGGAAGAGGAGAGATGAGGAAGAGAGAGGAGCAAGAGAGAGGAAGAGAGAAGAGGAGGAGAGAGGAGGAAGAGAGAGGATGCGGAGAGAGGAGGAAGAGAGAGGAGGAAGAGAGAGGAGGAGGAGAGAGGAAGAGGAGAGAGGTGGAGGAGAGAGGAAGATGAGAGATGAGGAAGAGAGAGGAGGAAGAGAGAGGAGAAATAGAGAGGAAGAGGAGAGAGGAGGAAGAGAGAGGAGGAAGAGAGAAGAAGAGGAGAGCTGATGAAGAGAGAGGAGGAAGAGAGAGGAAGAGGAGAGATGAGGAAGAGAAAGGAGCAAGCGAGAGGAGGAAGGGAGAGGAGGAAGAGAGAGGAGGAGGAGAGAGGGGGAAGAGAGAGGAGGAAGAGAGAGGAGGAATAGAGAGGAAGAGGAGAGAGGACGACGAGAGAGGAGTAAGAGAGAGGAGAAAGAGAGAGGAGGAAGAGAGAGGATGAGGAGAGAGGAGGAAGAGACAGTAGGAAGACAGAGGAGGAGGAGAGAGGAGGAAGAGAGAGGAGGAAGAGAGAGGAGGAGGAGAGAGGAGGAAGAAAGAGGAGGAAGAGAGAGGAGGAAGAGAGAGGAGGAAGAGAGAGGAGGAAGAGAGAGGAGGAAGAGAGAGGAAGAGGAGAGAGGAGGAAGAGAGAGGAGGATGAGAGAGGAGGAAGAGTGAGAAGGAGGAAGAGAGGGGGAAGAGAGAGGAGGAAGAGCGAGGAGGAATAGAGAGGAAGAGGATGAGAGGAGGAAGAGAGAGGAGGAAGAGAGGAGGAAGAGAGAGGAGGAAGAGAGAGGATGAGGAGAGAGGAGGAAGAGAGAGGAGGAAGAGAGAGGAGGAAGAGAGAGGGGGAAGAGAGAGGAGGAAGAGAGAGGAGGAGAAGAGGGGTGGAAGAGAGAGGAGGAAGAGAGAGGAAGAGGAGAGATGAGGAAGAGAGAGGAGCAAGAGAGAGGAAGAGAGAGGAGGAAGAGAGAGGATGAGGAGAGAGGAGGAAGAGACAGTAGGAAGAGAGAGGAGGAGAGAGGAGGAAGAGAGAGGAGGAAGAGAGAGGAGGAAGAGAGAGGAGGAAGAGAGAGGAGGAAGAGAGAGGAGGAAGAGAGAGGAGGAAGAGAGAGGATGAGGAGAGAGGGAGGAAGATAGAGGAGGAAGAGAGCGGAGGAATAGTGAGGAGGAAGAGAGAGGAGGAAGAGAGAGGAGGAATAGTGAGGAGGAAGAGAGAGGAGGAAGAGAGAGGAGGAAGAGAGAGGAGGAAGAGAGAGGAGGAGGAGAGAGGAAGAGGAGAGAGGTGGAGGAGAGAGGAAGAAGAGAGATGAGGAAGAGAGAGGAGGAAGAGAGAGGAGGAGGAGAGAGGTGGAAGAGAGAGGAGGAAGAGAGAGGAGGAAGAGAGAGGAGGAGAGAGAGGAGGAAGAGAGAGGAGGAAGAGAGAGGATGAGGAGTGAGGAGGAAGAGAGAGGAGGAAGAGAGAGGAGGATGAGAGAGGAGGAAGAGAGAGGAGGAAGAGAGAGGAGAAGAGAGAAGAAGAGGAGAGATGATGAAGAGAGAGGAGGAAGAGAGAGGAAGAGGAGAGATGAGGAAGAGAAAGGAGCAAGCGAGAGGAGGAAGGGAGAGGAGGAAGAGAGAGGAGGAGGAGTGAGGAGGAACAGAGAGGAGGAAGAGAGAGGAGGAAGAGAGAGGATGAGGAGAGAGGAGGAAGAGAGAGGAGAAAGAGAGAGGAGGAAGAGAGAGGAGGAGGAGAGAGGAGGAAGAGAGAGGAGGAAGAGAGAGGAGGAAGAGAGAAGAGGGAGGAAGAGAGACGAGGAAGAGAGAGGAGGAAGAGAGAGGAGGAAGAGAGAGGAGGAGGAGAGAGGTGGAAGAGAGAGGAGGAAGAGAGAGGAGGAATAGAGAGGAAGAGGAGAGAGGAGGAAGAGACAGTAGGAAGAGAGAGGAGGAGGAGAGAGGAGGAAGAGAGAGGAGGAAGATACAGGAGGAGGAGAGAGGAGGAAGAGAGAGGAGGAAGAGAGAGGAGGAAGAGAGAGGAGGAAAGAGAGAAGGAGGAAGAGAGAGGAGGAGAGAGAGGAGGAGAGAGGGAGGAGGAGAGGGGTGGAAGAGAGAGGAGGAGAGAGAGAAGAGGAGAGATGAGGAAGAGAAAGGAGCAAGCGAGAGGAGGAAGGGAGAGGAGGAAGAGAGAGGAGGAGGAGTGAGGAGGAACAGAGAGGAGGAAGAGAGAGGAGGAAGAGAGAGGAGGAGGAGAGTGGTGGAAGAGAGAGGAGGAAGAGAGAGGATGAGGAGAGAGGAGGAAGATAGAGGAGGAAGAGAGCGGAGGAATAGTGAGGAGGAAGAGAGAGGATGAAGAGAGAGAGGAGGAGAGAGAGGAGGAAGAGAGAGGAGGAGGAGAGAGGAAGAGGAGAGAGGTGGAGGAGAGAGGAAGATGAGAGATGAGGAAGAGAGAGGAGGAAGAGAGAGGAGAAATAGAGAGGAAGAGGAGAGAGGAGGAAGAGAGAGGAGGAAGAGAGAAGAAGAGGAGAGATGATGAAGAGAGAGGAGGAAGAGAGAGGAAGAGGAGAGATGAGGAAGAGAAGGAGCAAGCGAGAGGAGGAAGGGAGAGGAGGAAGAGAGAGGAGGAGGAGAGAGGAGGAAGAGACAGGATGAGGAGAGAGGAGGAAGAGAGAGGAGAAAGAGAGAGGAGGAAGAGAGAGGAGGAGGAGAGAGGAGGAAGAGAGGAGGAAGATAGAGTAGGAAGAGAGAGGAGGAGGAGAGAGGAGGAAGTGAGAGGAGGAAGAGAGAGGAGGAAGAGAGAAGAGGAGGAAGAGAGAGGAGGAAGAGAGAGGAGGAAGAGAGAGGAAGAAGAGAGAGGAGGAGGATAGAGGTGGAAGAGAGAGGAGCAAGAGAGAGGAGGAAGAGAGAGTAGGAATAGAGAGGAGGAGGAGAGAGGAGGAAGAGAGAGGAGGAAGATAGAGGAGGAGGAGAGAGGAGGAAGAGAGAGGAGGAGGAGAGGGGTGGAAGAGAGAGGAGGAAGAGAGAGGAGGAAGAGAGAGTAGGAAGAGAGGAGGAGGAGAGAGGAGGAAGAGTGAGGAGGAAGTGAGAGGAAGAAGAGAGAGGACGACGAGAGAGGAGTAAGAGAGAGGAGGAAGAGCGAGGAGGAAGAGAGAGGATGAGGAGAGAGGAGGAAGAGAGAGGAGTAAGAGAGAGGAGGAAGAGAGAGGAGGAAGAGAGAGGAGGAGGAGAGAGGGGGAAGAGAGAGGAGGAAGAGAGAGGAGGAATAGAGAGGAAGAGGAGAGAGGACGACGAGAGAGGAGTAAGAGAGAGGAGGAAGAGAGAGGAGGAAGAGAGAGGAGGAGGAGAGAGGAGGAAGAGAGAGGAGGAAGAGAGAGGATGAGGAGAGAGGAGGAAGAGACAGTAGGAAGACAGAGGAGGAGGAGAGAGGAGGAAGAGAGAGGAGGAAGAGAGAGGAGGAGGAGAGAGGAGGAAGAAAGAGGAGGAAGAGAGAGGAGGAAGAGAGAGGAGGAAGAGAGAGGAGGAAGAGAGAGGAAGAGGAGAGAGGAGGAAGAGAGAGGAGGATGAGAGAGGAGGAAGAGTGAGAAGGAGGAAGAGAGGGGGAAGAGAGAGGAGGAAGAGCGAGGAGGAATAGAGAGGAAGAGGATGAGAGGAGGAAGAGAGAGGAGGAAGAGAGAGGAGGAAGAGAGAGGAGGAAGAGAGAGGATGAGGAGAGAGGAGGAAGAGAGAGGAGGAAGAGAGAGGAGGAGAAGAGGGGTGGAAGAGAGAGGAGGAAGAGAGAGGAAGAGGAGAGATGAGGAAGAGAGAGGAGCAAGAGAGAGGAAGAGAGAGGAGGAAGAGAGAGGATGAGGAGAGAGGAGGAAGAGACAGTAGGAATAGAGAGGAGGAGAGAGGAGGAAGAGAGAGGATGAGGAGAGAGGAGGAAGAGACAGTAGGAAGAGAGAGGAGGAGAGAGGAGGAAGAGAGAGGAGGAAGAGAGAGGAGGAAGAGAGAGGAGGAAGAGAGAGGAGGAAGAGAGAGGAGGAAGAGAGAGGAGGAGGAGAGTGGTGGAAGAGAGAGGAGGAAGAGAGAGGATGAGGAGAGAGGAGGAAGATAGAGGAGGAAGAGAGCGGAGGAATAGTGAGGAGGAAGAGAGAGGAGGAAGAGAGAGGAGAAATAGTGAGGAGGAAGAGAGAGGAGGAAGAGAGTGGAGGAAGAGAGAGGAGGAAGAGAGAGGAGGAGGAGAGAGGAAGAGGAGAGAGGTGGAGGAGAGAGGAAGAAGAGAGATGAGGAAGAGTGAGGAGGAAGAGAGAGGAGGAGGAGAGAGGTGGAAGAGAGAGGAGGAAGAGAGAGGAGGAAGAGAGAGGAGGAGGAGAGAGGAGGAAGAGAGAGGAGGAAGAGAGAGGATGAGGAGAGAGTAGGAAGAGAGAGGAGGAAGAGAGAGGAGGATGAGAGAGTAAGAAGAGAGAGGAGGAAGAGAGAGGAGAAAGAGAGAGGAGGAAGAGAGAGGAGGAGGAGAGAGGGGGAAGAGAGAGGAGGAAGAGAGAGGAGGAATAGAGAGGAAGAGGAGAGAGGAGGAAGAGACAGTAGGAAGAGAGAGGAGGAGGAGAGAGGAGGAAGAGAGAGGAGGAAGATACAGGAGGAGGAGAGAGGGGGAAGAGAGAGGAGGAAGAGATAGGAGGAAGATTGAGGGTGAAGAGAGAGGAGGAAGAGAGAGGAGGAGGAGAGGGGTGGAAGAGAGAGGAGGAAGAGAGAGGAAGAGGAGAGATGAGGAAGAGAGAGGAGCAAGAGAGAGGAAGAGAGAAGAGGAGGAGAGAGGAGGAAGAGAGAGGATGCGGAGAGAGGAGGAAGAGAGAGGAGGAAGAGAGAGGAGGAGGAGAGAGGAAGAGGAGAGAGGTGGAGGAGAGAGGAAGATGAGAGATGAGGAAGAGAGAGGAGGAAGAGAGAGGAGAAATAGAGAGGAAGAGGAGAGAGGAGGAAGAGAGAGGAGGAAGAGAGAAGAAGAGGAGAGATGATGAAGAGAGAGGAGGAAGAGAGAGGAAGAGGAGAGATGAGGAAGAGAAAGGAGCAAGCGAGAGGAGGAAGGGAGAGGAGGAAGAGAGAGGAGGAGGAGAGAGGGGGAAGAGAGAGGAGGAAGAGAGAGGAGGAATAGAGAGGAAGAGGAGAGAGGACGACGAGAGAGGAGTAAGAGAGAGGAGAAAGAGAGAGGAGGAAGAGAGAGGATGAGGAGAGAGGAGGAAGAGACAGTAGGAAGACAGAGGAGGAGGAGAGAGGAGGAAGAGAGAGGAGGAAGAGAGAGGAGGAGGAGAGAGGAGGAAGAAAGTGGAGGAAGAGAGAGGAGGAAGAGAGAGGAGGAAGAGAGAGGAGGAAGAGAGAGGAGGAAGAGAGAGGAAGAGGAGAGAGGAGGAAGAGAGAGGAGGATGAGAGAGGAGGAAGAGTGAGAAGGAGGAAGAGAGGGGGAAGAGAGAGGAGGAAGAGCGAGGAGGAATAGAGAGGAAGAGGATGAGAGGAGGAAGAGAGAGGAGGAAGAGAGGAGGAAGAGAGAGGAGGAAGAGAGAGGATGAGGAGAGAGGAGGAAGAGAGAGGAGGAAGAGAGAGGAGGAAGAGAGAGGGGGAAGAGAGAGGAGGAAGAGAGAGGAGGAGAAGAGGGGTGGAAGAGAGAGGAGGAAGAGAGAGGAAGAGGAGAGATGAGGAAGAGAGAGGAGCAAGAGAGAGGAAGAGAGAGGAGGAAGAGAGAGGATGAGGAGAGAGGAGGAAGAGACAGTAGGAAGAGAGAGGAGGAGAGAGGAGGAAGAGAGAGGATGAGGAGAGAGGAGGAAGAGACAGTAGGAAGAGAGAGGAGGAGAGAGGAGGAAGAGAGAGGAGGAAGAGAGAGGAGGAAGAGAGAGGAGGAAGAGAGAGGAGGAAGAGAGAGGAGGAAGAGAGAGGAGGAAGAGAGAGGATGAAGAGAGAGGAGGAAGATAGAGGAGGAAGAGAGCGGAGGAATAGTGAGGAGGAAGAGAGAGGAGGAAGAGAGAGGAGGAATAGTGAGGAGGAAGAGAGAGGAGGAAGAGAGAGGAGGAAGAGAGAGGAGGAAGAGAGAGGAGGAGGAGAGAGGAAGAGGGGAGAGGTGGAGGAGAGAGGAAGAAGAGAGATGAGGAAGAGAGAGGAGGAAGAGAGAGGAGGAGGAGAGAGGTGGAAGAGAGAGGAGGAAGAGAGAGGAGGAAGAGAGAGGAGGAGGAGAGAGGAGGAAGAGAGAGGAGGAAGAGAGAGGATGAGGAGAGAGGAGGAAGAGAGAGGAGGAAGAGAGAGGAGGATGAGAGAGGAGGAAGAGAGAGGAGGAAGAGAGAGGAGGAAGAGAGAAGAAGAGGAGAGATGATGAAGAGAGAGGAGGAAGAGAGAGGAAGAGGAGAGATGAGGAAGAGAAAGGAGCAAGCGAGAGGAGGAAGGGAGAGGAGGAAGAGAGAGGAGGAGGAGTGAGGAGGAACAGAGAGGAGGAAGAGAGAGGAGGAAGAGAGAGGATGAGGAGAGAGGAGGAAGAGAGAGGAGAAAGAGAGAGGAGGAAGAGAGAGGAGGAGGAGAGAGGAGGAAGAGAGAGGAGGAAGAGAGAGGAGGAAGAGAGAAGAGGAGGAAGAGAGACGAGGAAGAGAGAGGAGGAAGAGAGAGGAGGAAGAGAGAGGAGGAGGAGAGAGGTGGAAGAGAGAGGAGGAAGAGAGAGGAGGAATAGAGAGGAAGAGGAGAGAGGAGGAAGAGACAGTAGGAAGAGAGAGGAGGAGGAGAGAGGAGGAAGAGAGAGGAGGAAGATACAGGAGGAGGAGAGAGGAGGAAGAGAGAGGAGGAAGAGAGAGGAGGAAGAGAGAGGAGGAAGAGAGGGGTGGAAGAGAGAGGAGGAAGAGAGAGGAAGAGGAGAGATGAGGAAGAGAAAGGAGCAAGCGAGAGGAGGAAGGGAAAGGAGGAAGAGAGAGGAGGAGGAGTGAGGAGGAACAGAGAGGAGGAAGAGAGAGGAGGAAGAGAGAGGATGAGGAGAGAGGAGGAAGAGAGAGGAGAAAGAGAGAGGAGGAAGAGAGAGGAGGAGGAGAGAGGAGGAAGAGAGAGGAGGAATAGTGAGGAGGAAGAGAGAGGAGGAAGAGAGAGGAGGAAGAGAGAGGAGGAAGAGAGACGAGGAGGAGAGAGGAAGAGGAGAGAGGTGGAGGAGAGAGGAAGAAGAGAGATGAGGAAGAGAGAGGAGGAAGAGAGAGGAGGAGGAGAGAGGTGGAAGAGAGAGGAGGAAGAGAGAGGAGGAAGATAGAGGAGGAGGAGAGAGGAGGAAGAGAGAGGAGGAAGAGAGAGGATGAGGAGAGAGGAGGAAGAGAGAGGAGGAAGAGAGAGGAGGATGAGAGAGGAGGAAGAGAGAGGAGGAAGAGAGAGGAGGAAGAGAGAAGAAGAGGAGAGATGATGAAGAGAGAGGAGGAAGAGAGAGGAGGAAGAGAGAGGAGGAGGAGAGAGGTGGAAGAGAGAGGAGGAAGAGAGAGGAGGAATAGAGAGGAAGAGGAGAGAGGAGGAAGAAACAGTAGGAAGAGAGAGGAGGAGGAGAGAGGAGGAAGAGAGAGGAGGAAGATACAGGAGGAGGAGAGAGGAGGAAGAGAGAGGAGGGAGAGAGAGGAGGAAGAGAGAGGAGGAAGAGAGAGGAGGAAGAGAGAGGAGGAAGAGAGAGGAGGAGGAGAGGGGTGGAAGAGAGAGGAGGAAGAGAGAGGAAGAGGAGAGATGAGGAAGAGAAAGGAGCAAGCGAGAGGAGGAAGGGAGAGGAGGAAGAGAGAGGAGGAGGAGTGAGGAGGAACAGAGAGGAGGAAGAGAGAGGAGGAAGAGAGAGGATGAGGAGAGAGGAGGAAGAGAGAGGAGAAAGAGAGAGGAGGAAGAGAGAGGAGGAGGAGAGAGGAGGAAGAGAGGAGGAAGATAGAGTAGGAAGAGAGAGGAGGAGGAGAGAGGAGGAAGAGAGAGGAGGAAGAGAGAGGAGGAAGAGAGAAGAGGAGGAAGAGAGACGAGGAAGAGAGAGGAGGAAGAGAGAGGAGGAAGAGAGAGGAGGAGGAGAGAGGTGGAAGAGAGAGGAGGAAGAGAGAGGAGGAAGATAGAGGAGGAAGAGAGAGGAGCAAGAGAGAGGAGGAAGAGAGAGTAGGAATAGAGAGGAGGAGGAGAGAGGAGGAAGAGAGAGGAGGAAGATAGAGGAGGAGGAGAGAGGAGGAAGAGAGAGGAGGAAGAGAGAGGAGGAAGAGAGGCGAGGAAGAGAAAGGATGAGGAGAGAGGAGGAAGAGAGAGGAGTAAGAGAGAGGAGGAAGAGAGAGGAGGAAGAGAGAGGAGGAGGAGAGAGGGGGAGGAGGAGAGAGGAAGAGGAGAGAGGAGGAAGAGAGAGGAGGAAGAGAGAGGAGGATGAGAGAGGAGGAGGAGAGAGGAGGAAGAGAGAGGAAGAAGAGAGAGGAAGAAGAGGGAGGAGGAAGAGAGACGACGAAGAGAGTGTAGGAAGAGTGAGGAGGAAGAGAGAGGAGGAAGGAAGAGGAAGAAGAGAGAGGAGGAAGAGAGAGGAGGAAGAGAGAGGAGGAAGAGAGAGGAGGAAGAGAGAGGAGGATGAGAGAGGAAGAGGAGAGAGGAGGAGGAGAGAGGAAGAGAGAGGAGGAAGAGAGAGGATGAAGAGAGAGGAGGAGGAGAGAGAAGGAAGAGAGAGGAAGAAGAGAGAGGAGGAGGAAAGAGGAGGAAGAGAGAGGAGGAAGAGAGGAGAGGAAGAGAGAGGAGGAGGAGAGAGGAAAAGGAGAGTGGATGAAGAGAGAAGAGGAAGAGAGAGGAAGAGGAGAGAGAAGGAAGAGAGAGCAGGAAGAGAGAGGAGGAAGACATAGGAGGAAGAGAGAGGAGGAAGAGAGAGGAGGAAGAGAGAGGAGGAAGAGAGAGGAGGAAGAGAGAGGAGGATGAGAGAGGAAGAGGAGAGAGGAGGAGGGGAGAGGAAGAGAGAGGAGGAAGAGAGAGGATGAAGAGAGAGGAGGAGGAGAGAGAAGGAAGAGAGAGGAAGAAGAGAGAGGAAGAGGAGAGAGGAGGAGGGGAGAGGAGGAAGAAAGAGGAGGAAGAGAGAGGAGAAAGAGAGAAGGAGACTAGAGAGGAGGAGGATTGAGGAAGAAGAGAGAGGAGGAAGAGAAGAAGAGGAGAGTGGAGGAAGTGATTGGAGGAAGAGAGAGGAGGATGCAGAAGAGAAATAGAGAGGAGGAAGAGGAGAGAGGACGAGAGAGGAGGAGGGAGAGGAAGAAGAGAGAGGAGGAAGAGAGAGGAGGAAGAGAGAGGAGGAAGAGAGAGGAGGAGGAGAGAGGACGAAGAGCGAGGAAGAGGAGAGAGGAGAGAGGAGGAAGAGAGAGGAGGAAGAGAGAGGAGGAAGAGAGAGGATGAAGAGAGAGGAAGAAGACAGAGGAAGAGGAGGGAGAAGGAAGATAGACGACGAAGAGAGAAGAGGAACAGAGAGGATGAAGAGAGAGGAGGAAGAGAGAAGAGGAATAAAGATGAGGAATAGGATAGAGGAGGAGAGAGGAGGAAGAGAGAGGAGGAAGAGAGAGGAGCAGGACAGAGGAGAAAGAGAGAGGAAGAGGAGAGTGGAGAGAGGAGGAAGAGAGAGAGGGAAGAGAAATGAACAGGAGAGAGGAGAGAGGAGGAAGAGAGAGGAGGAAGAGAGAGGAGGAAGAGAGAGGAAAAGGCAAGTGGAGGAAGAGAGAGGAGAGAGAGAGAGGAGGAAGAGAGAGGAGGAAGAGAGAGGAGGAAGAGAGAAGAGGAATAAAGATGAGGAATAGGATAGAGGAGGAGAGAGGAGGAAGAGAGAGGAGGAAGAGAGAGGAGGAAGAGAGAGGAGGAAGACAGAGGAGGAAGAGAGAGGAGGAAGAGAGTGGAAGAGGAGAGAGGAGGAAGAGAGAGGAGGAAGAGAGAGGAGGAGGAGAAAGGAGGAAGATAGAGTAAGATGAGAGAGGAGGAGAGAGGAGGAAGAGGGAGGAGGACAGAGGAGGAAGAGAGAGGAGGAAGAGAGAGGAGGAGGAGGAGAGAGGAAGAGGAGAGAGTTGAAGGAGAGAGGAGGAAGAGAGAGCAGGAAGAGAGAGGAGGAAGAGCGTGGAAGAGGAGAAAGGAGGAAGAGAGTGGTCGAAGAGAGAGGAGAAAGAGAGAGGAGGAAGAGAGAGTAGGAAGAGAGAGGAGGAAGAGAGAGGAGGAAGAGAGAGGAAGAGGAAAGTGGAGGAACAGAGAGGAGGATGAGAGAGGAGGAGGAGAGAGGAAAAGGAGGGTGGATGAAGAGAGAAGAGGAAGAGAGAGGAGGAGGAGAGAGAAGGAAGAGAGAGCAGGAAGAGAGAGGAGGAAGACATAGGAGGAAGAGAGAGGAGGAAGAGAGAGGAGAAAGAGAGAGAAAATGGAGAGAGGAGGAAAAGAGAGGTGGAAGAGAGAGGAGTAAGAGAGATGAGAGAGGAAGAGGAGTAATAGAGAGGAGGAAGAGAGAGGAGGAAGAGAGAGGAGGAAGAGAGACGTGTAATAGAGAGGAGTAATAGAGAGGAAGACGAGAAAGGAGGAAGAGAGAGGAGGAAGAGAAAGGAAGAGTAAAGAGGAAGAAGAGAGAGGAGGAAGAGAGAGGAGGAAAAGAGACAAGGAAGAGAGACGAGGAAGAGAGAGAAAAAGGAGAGAGGAATAAGAGAGAGGAGGAAGAGAAAGGAGGAAGGGAGAGGAGGAAGAGAGAGTAGGAGGTGAGAAGGAGGAAGAGAGAGAAGGAAGACAGAGGAGAAAGAGAGAGGAGGAAGAGAGAGGAGGAATAGAGAGGAGGAAGAGTAAAGAAAGGACAGAGGAGGAAGAGAGAGAGGAAGAGGAGAGAGGAGGAACAGAGAGGAGGAAGAGAGAGGAGGAAGTGAGAGTAGAAAGAGAGAGGAGGAGGAGAGACGAGGAAGAGAGAGGAGGAAGAGAGAGGAGGAGGAGAGAGAAGAAGTAAGATAGAGTAGGAAGAGAGAGGAGGAAGGGAGAGGAGGAAGAGATAGGAGGAAGAGAATGGAGGAGGAGAGAGGAGGATAAGAGAGGAGGAAGAGAGAGGAGGAAGAGAGAGGAGGAGGAGAGAGAAGGAAGAGAGAGGAGGAAGAGAGAGAAAAGGACAGAGGAGGACGAGACAGGAGGAAGAGAGAGGAAGAGGAGACAGGAGGAGGAAAGAGGAAGAGGAGCGAGGAGGAAGAGAGAGGAGGAAGAGAGAGGAGGAAGAGAGAGAAGGAAGACAGAGGAGGAAGAGAGAGGAGGAAGAGTAAAGAGAATGACAGAGGAGGAAGAGAGAGGAGGAAGAGAGAGGAGGAGGAGAGAGTAAGAGAGAGAGGAATAGGAGAGAGGTGGAAGACAGAGTAGGATAAGACAGGAGGAAGAGAGAGGAGGAAGAGAGAGCAAGAAGAGAGAGGAGGAGGAGAGAGGAGGAAGAGACAGGAGGAAGAGAGAGGAGGAAGACAGAGAAAAAGGAGAGAGGAGGAAGAGAGAGGAGGAAGAGAGAGGAGTATTAGAGAGGAACAGGAGAGAGGTGGAAGGGAGAGGAGGAAGAGAGTGGAGGAGGACACAGTAGTAGGAGAGAGGGGTAAGAGAGAGGAGGAAGAGAGAGGAGGAATAGAGAGGAGGAAGAGAGAGGAACAGGAGAGAGGAGGGAGAGGAAGACGAGAGAGGAGGAAGAGAGAGGAGGAAGAGAGATGAAGAGGAGAGAGTCGAGGAAGAGAGAGAAAAAGGAGAGAGGAAGAAGAGAGAGGAGGAAGAGAGAGGAGGAAGAGAGAGGAGGAAGAGATAGGAGGAAGAGAGAGGAGGAAGAGAGAGGAGGAAGGGAGGAAGAGGAGAGAGGAGGAAGAGAGAGAAGGAAGAGAGAGGAGTAAGATAGAGGAGAAGGAGAGAGTATGAAGAGAGAGGAGGAAGAGAGAGGAGGAAGAGAGGAAGAGGAAAGTGGAGGAAGAGTGAGGAGGAAGAGAGAGGAGGAAGGGAGAGGAGGAAGAGAGAGGAGGAAGAGAGAGAAGGAATACAGAGGAGGAAGAGAGAGAAAAAGAACAGAGGAGGACGAGAGAGGAGGAAGAGAGAGGAAAAAGAGAGAGGAGGAGGAGAGATGAGGAAGAGAGAGGAAGAGGAGAGAGGAGGAGGAGAGAGGGGGAAGAGAGTAGAGGAAGAGAGAGGAAGAGGAGAGAGGAGGAAGAGAGAGGAAGAGGAGAGAGGAGGAAGAGAGAGGAGGAAGAGAGAGGACGAGGGGAGAGGAGGAAGAGAGAGGAGGAAGAGAGAGGAGGAAGAGAGAGGAGGAAGAGAGAGGAGGAAGAGAGAGGAGGAGGAGAGAGGAGGAAGAGAGAGGATGAGGAGAGAGGAGGAAGAGAGTGTAGGAACACAGAGGAGGAGGAGAGAGGAGGAAGAGAAAGGATGAAGAGAGAGGAGGAAGAGAGAGGAGGAAGAGAGAGGTGGAAGAGAGAGGAGGAAGAGAGAGGAAGAGGAGAGATGAGGAAGAGAGAGGAGCAAGAGAGAGGAGGAAGAGAGAGGAGGAAGAGAGTGGAGGAGGAGAGAGGAGGAAGAGAGAGGAGGAAGAGAGAGGAAGAGAGAGGAGGAAGATAGAGGAGGAACAGAGCGGAGGAATAGTAGGGAGGAAGAGAGAGGAGGAAGAGAGAGGAGGAAGAGTGAGGAGGAAGAGAGAGGATGAAGAGAGAGGAGGAAGAGAGAGGAAGAGGAAAGAGGAGGAAGAGAAAGGAGGAAGAGAGAGGAGGAAATGAGAGGAGGAAGAGAGAGGAAGAGTAGAGAGGTGGAGGAGAAAGGAGGAAGAGAGAGTAGGAAGAGAGAGGAGGAGGAGAGAAGAGGAAGAGAGAGGATGAGGAGACAGGAGGAAGAGAGAGGAGGAAGAGAGAGGAGGAGGAAGAGAGAGGAAGGGGAGAGAGGAGGAAGAGAGAGGAGGAAGAGAGAGGAGGAAGAGAGAGGATGAGGAGAGAGGAGGAAGAGAGAGTAGGAAAACAGAGGAGGAGGAGAGAGGAGGAAGAGAGAGAAGAAGGAGAGAGGAGGAAGAGAGAGGACGAAGAGAGAGGAGGAAGAGAGAGGAGGAAGAGAGAGGATGAGGAGAGAGGAGGAAGAGAGAGGAGGAAGAGAGAGGAGCAGGAAGAGAGAGGAGGAAGAGAGAGGATGAAGAGAGAGGAGGAAGAGAGAGGAAGAGGAGAGAGGAGAGGAAGAGAGAGGAAGAGGAGAGAGGAGGAAGAGAAAGGAGGAAGAGAGAGGAGGAAATGAGAGGAGGAAGATGGAGGAAGAGCAGAGAGGTGAAGGAGAGAGGAGGAACAGAGTGTAGGAAGAGAGAGGAGCAAGAGAGATGAGGAAGAGAGAGGAGGAAGAGAGAGGAGGAAGAGAGAGGAGGAAGAGAGAGGAGGAAGAGATAGGACGAGGAGAGAGGAGGAAGAGAGAGGAGGAACAGAGAGGAGGAAGAGAGAGGAAGAGGAGAGAGGAGGAGGAGAGAGGAGGAAGAGAGAGGATGAGGAGAGAGGAGGAAGAGAGAGGAGGAATAGAGAGGAAGACGAGAGAGGAGGAAGAGAGAGGAGGAAGAGAGAGGAGGAAAAGTGAGGAGGAAGAGAGAGGATGAGGAGAGAGGAGGAAGAGAGTGTAGGAAGACAGAGGAGGAGGAGAGAGGAGGAAGAGACAGGAGGAAGAGAGAGGAGGAATAGAGAGGAGGAAGAGAGAGGAGGAAGAGAGAGGAGGAAGAGAGAGGAAAAGGAGAGGGGTGGAAGAGAGAGGAGGAAGAGAGAGGAAGAGGAGAGGTGAGGAAGAGAGAGGAGCAAGAGAGAGGAAGAGAGAGGAGGAGGAGAGAGGAGGAAGAGAGAGGATGAGGAGAGAGGAGGATGATAGAGGAGGAAGAGAGCGGAGGAATAGTAGGGAGGAAGAGAGAGGAGGAAGAGAGAGGAGGAAGAGAGAGGATGAACAGAGAGGATGAGGAGAGTGAAGGAAGAGAGAGGAGGAAGAGAGAGGAGGAGGAGTGAGGAGGTAGAGAGAGGAGGAAGAGAGAGGAGAAAGAGAGAGGAAGAGGAAAGTGGAGGAAGAGAAAGGAGGAAGGGAGAGGAGGAAATGAGTGGAGGAAGAGAGAGGAAGAGTAGAGTGGTGGAGGAGAGAGTAGGAAGAGAGAGGAGGAAGAGAGAGGAGGAGGAGAGAGGAGGAAGAGAGAGTAGGAAGACAGAGGAGGAGGCGAGAGGAGGAAGGAGAGGAGGAAGATAGAGGAGGAGGAGAGAGGAGGAAGAGAGAGGAAGAAGAGAGAGGAAGAGGAGAGGTGAGGAAGAGAGAGGAGCAAGAGAGAGGAGGAAGAGAGAGGAGGAAGACAGAGGAGGAGGAGAGAGGAGGAAGAGACAGGTGGAAGAGAGAGGAGGAAGGGAGAGGAGGAAGAGAGAGGAGGAAGAGAGAGGAGGAAGAGAGAGGAGGAAGAGAGAGGAGGAAGAGAGAGGAGGAAGAGAGAGGAGGATTAGTGAGGAGGAAGAGAGAAGAGGAAGAGAGAGGAGGAAGAGAGAGGAGGAGGAGAGAGGTGGAAGAGGGAGGAGGAAGAGAGAGGAGGAAGAGAGAGGAGAAAGAGAGAGGAGGAGGAGAGAGGTGGAAGAGAGAGGAGGAAAATAGAGGAGGAAGAGAGAGTAGGAAGACAGAGGAGGAGGAGAGAGGAGGAAGAGAGAGGAGAAGGAGAGAGGAGGAAGAGAGAGGAAGAAGAGAGAGGAGGAAGAGAGAGGAGGAAGAGAGAGGAGGAAGAGAGAGGATGAGGAGACAGGAGGAAGAGAGATGAAGAAGAGAGAGGAGCATGAAGAAAGAGGAGGAAGAGAGAGGAGGAAGAGAGAGGAGGAATAGAGAGGAAGAGGAGACAGGAGGAAGAGAGAGGAGGAAGAGAGAGGAGGAAGAGAGAGGAGGAAGAGAGAGGCGGAAGAGAGAGGAGGATGAGAGGGGTGGAAGAGAGAGGAGGAAGAGAGAGGAAGAGGAGAGATGAGGAAGAGAGAGGAACAAGAGAGAGGAAGAGAGAGGAGGAGGAGAGAGGAGGAAGAGAGAGGATGCGGAGAGAGGAGGAAGATAGAGGAGGAAGAGAGCAGAGGAATAGTAGGGAGGAAAAGAGAGGAGGAAAAGAGAGGAGGAGGAGTGAGGAGGAAGAGAGAGGAGGAAGAGAGAGGAGGAAGAGAGAGGAAGAGGAAAGGGGAGGAAGAGAAACGAGGAAGAGAGAGGAGGAAATGAGAGGAGGAAGAGAGAGGAAGAGTAGAGTGGTGGAGGAGAGAGGAGGAAGAGAGAGTAGGAGGAGAGAGGAGGAAGAGAGAGTAGGAAGACAGAGGAGGAGGAGAGAGGAGGAAGAGAGAGGAGGAAGAGAGAGGAGGAGGAGAGAGAAGGAAGAGAGAGGAGGAAGAGAGAGGAGGAAGAGAGAGGAGGAATAGTGAGGAGGAAGAGAGAGGAGGAGGAGAGGCGTGAAAGAGAGAGGAGGAAGAGAGAGGTGGAAGAGGGAGGAGGAAGAGAGAGGAGGAACAGAGAAGAGGAGGAGAGGCGTGAAAGAGAGAGGAGGAAGAGAGAGGAGGAGGAAGTGAGAGGAGGAAGAGAGAGGAAGAGGAGAGAGGTGGAGGAGAGAGGAGGAAGAGAGAAGAGGAAGAGAAAGGAGGAAGAGAGAGGAGAAATAGAGAGGAAGAGGAGAGAGGAGGAAGAGAGAGGAGGAAGAGAGAGGAGCAAGAGAGAGGAGGAGGAGAGAGGAGGAAGAGAGAGGAGGAAGACAGAGGAGGAAGAGAGAGGAGGAAGAGAGAGGAGGAAGAGAGAGGCGGAAGAGAGAGGAGGATGAGAGGGGTGGAAGAGAGAGGAGGAAGAGAGAGGAAGAGGAGAGATGAGGAAGAGAGAGGAACAAGAGAGAGGAAGAGAGAGGAGGAGGAGAGAGGAGGAAGAGAGAGGATGCGAAGAGAGGAGGAAGATAGAGGAGGAAGAGAGCAGAGGAATAGTAGGGAGGGAAAGAGAGGAGGAAAAGAGAGGAGGAGGAGTGAGGAGGAAGAGAGAGGAGGAAGAGAGAGGAGGAAGAGAGAGGAAGAGGAAAGGGGAGGAAGAGAAACGAGGAAGAGAGAGGAGGAAATGAGAGGAGGAGAAGTGAGGAGGAAGAGAGAGGAGGAAGAGAGAGGAGGAAGAGAGAGGAAGAGGAAAGAGGAGGAAGAGAAAGGAGGAAGAGAGAGGAGGAAATGAGAGGAGGAAGAGAGAGGAAGAGTAGAGTGGTTGAGGAGAGAGGAGGAAGAGAGAGTAGGAGGAGAGAGGAGGAAGAGAGAGTAGGAAGAGAGAGGAGGAGGAGAGAGGAGGAAGAGAGAGGAGGAAGAGAGAGGAGGAATAGTGAGGAGGAAGAGAGAGGAGGAGGAGAGGCGTGAAAGAGAGAGGAGGAAGAGAGAGGTGGAAGAGGGAGGAGGAAGAGAGAGGAGGAAGAGAGAGGAGGAGGAGAGGCGTGAAAGAGAGAGGAGGAAGAGAGAGGAGGAGGAAGTGAGAGGAGGAAGAGAGAGGAAGAGGAGAGAGGTGGAGGAGAGAGGAGGAAGAGAGAGGAGGAAGAGAGAGGAGCAAGAGAGAGGAGGAGGAGAGAGGAGGAAGAGAGAGGAGGAAGGGAGAGGAGGAAGAGAGAGGAGGAAGAGAGAGGAGGAAGAGAGAGGAGGAAGAGAGAGGTGGAAGAGGGAGGAGGAAGAGAGAGGAGGAAGAGAGAGGAGGAAGAGAGAGGAGGAAGAGAGAGGAGGAAGAGAGAGGAGGAGGAGAGAGGAGGAAGATAGAGGAGGAAGAGAGAGGAGGAAGAGAGAGGAGGAAGAGAGAGGAAGAGGAGAGAGGAGGAAGAGAGAGGAGGAAGATAGAGGAGGAGAAGATAGGAGGAAGAGAGAGGAGGAAGAGAGAGGAGGAAGAGAGAGGAGGAAGAGAGAGGAGGAGGAGAGAGGTGGAAGAGGGAGGAGGAAGAGAGAGGAGGAAGAGAGAGGAGGAGGAGAGGCGTGAAAGAGAGAGGAGGAAGAGAGAGGAAGAGGAGAGGTGAGGAAGAGAGAGGATCAAGAGAGAGGAGTAAGAGAGTGGAGGAGGAAGAGACAGGAGGAAGAGAGAGGAAGAGGAGAGAGGTGGAGGAGAGAGGAAGAAGAGAGATGAGGAAGAGAGAGGAGGAAGAGAGAGGAGAAATAGAGAGGAAGAGGAGAGAGGAGGAAGATAGAGGAGGAAGAGAGAGGAAGAGGAGAGAGGATGAAGAGAGAGGAGGAAGAGAGAGGAAGAGGAGAGGTGAGGAAGAGAGAGGAGGAAGAGAGAGGAGGAAGAGAGAGGAGGAGGAAGAGAGAGGAGCAAGAGAGAGGAAGAGGAGAGAGGTGTGGAGAGAGGAAGAAGAGAGAGGAGGAAGAGAGAGGAGGAAGATAGAGGAGAAATAGAGAGGAAGAGGAGAGAGGAGGAAGAGAGAGGAGGAATAGAGAGGAGGAAGACATAAGAGGAAGAGAGAGGAGGAATAGAGAGGAGGAAGAGAGAGGAGGAAGAGAGAGGATGAGGAGAGTGGAGGCAGAGAGAGGAGGAAGAGAGAGGATGATGAGAGAGGAGGAAGAGAGAGGAGGAAGAGAGAGGTGGAAGAAAGAGGAGGAAGAGAGAGGAAGAGGAGAGATGAGGAAGAGAGAGGAGCAAGAGATAGGAGGAAGAGAGTGGAGGAGGAGAGAGGAGGAAGAGAGAGGAGGCAGAGAGAGGAGGAAGAGAGAGGAGGAAGAGAGAGGAGGAAGAGAGAGGAGGAGGAGAGAGGAGGAAGAGAGAGGAGGAAGAGAGTGGAGGAAGAGATAGGAGGATGAGAGAGGAGGAGGAGAGAGGAGGAAGAGAGAGGAGGAAGAGAGAGGATGAAGAGAGAGGAGGAAGAGAGAGGAGGAAGAGAGAGGAGGAAGAGAGAGGACGAGGAGAGAGGAGGAAGAGAGAGGAGAAGAGAGAGGAGGAAGAGAGAGGAGGAAGAGAGAGGAGGAGGAGAGAGGTGGAAGAGGGAGGAGGAAGAGAGAGGAGGAAGAGAGAGGAGGAGGAAGAGAGAGGAGGAAGAGAGAGGAAGAGGAGAGAGGTGGAGGAGAGAGGAAGAAGAGAGATGAGGAAGAGAGAGGAGGAAGATAGAGGAGAAATAGAGAGGAAGAGGAGAGAGGAGGAAGAGAGAGGAGGAAGAGAGAGGAAGAGGAGAGAGGATGAAGAGAGAGGAGGAAGAGAGAGGAAGAGGAGAGGTGAGGAAGAGAGAGGAGCAAGAGAGAGGAGGAAGAGAGAGGAGGAGGACGAGAGAGGAAGAGAGAGAGGAAGAGGAGAGAGGTGGAGGAGAGAGGAAGAAGAGAGAGGAGGAAGAGAGAGGAGGAAGATAGAGTAGGAAGAGATAGGAGGAAGTGAGAGGAGGAAGAGAGAGGAGGAAGAGAGAGGAGAAAGAGAGAGGATGAGGAGAGAGGAGGAAGAGATAGTAGGAAGACAGAGGAGGAGGAGAGAGGAGGAAGAGAGAGGAGGAAGATAGAAGAGGAGGAGAGAGGAGGAAGAGAGAGGAGGAAGAGAGAGGAGGAGGAGAGAGGTGGAAGAGAGAGGAGGAAGAGAGAGGAAGAGGAGTGAGGAGGAAGAGAGAGGAGGAAGAGAGAGGAGGAAGAGAGAGGATGAAGAGAGAGGATGAGGAGAGAGAAGGAAGAGAGAGGAGGAAGAGAGCGAGGAGGAGTGAGGAGAAGAGAGAGGAGGAAGAGAGAGGAGGAAGAGAGCGGATGAGGAAAGAGGAGGAAGAGAGAGTAGGAAGACAGAGGAGGAGGAGAGAGGAGGAAGAGAGAGGAGGAAGATAGAGGAGGAGGAGAGAGGAGGAAGAGAGAGGAAGCAGAGAGAGGAAGAGGAGAGGTGAGGAAGAGAGAGGAGCAAGAGAGAGAGGAGAAGAGAGAGGAGGAGGAAGAGACAGGAGGAAGAGAGAGGAGGAAGAGATAGGAGGAAGAGAGAGGAGGAAGAGAGAGGATGAGGAGAAAGGAGGAAGAGAGAGGAGGAAGAGAGAGGAGGAGGAAGAGAGAGGAGGAAGAGATAGGAAGAGGAGAGAGGAGGATGAGAGAGGAGGATGAGAGAGGAGGAGGAGAGAGGAGAGGAAGAGAGAGGAAGAGGAGAGAGGAGGAAGAGAAAGGAGGAAGAGAGAGTTGGAAATGAGAGGAGGAAGAGGGAGGAAGAGCAGAGAGGTGAAGGAGAGAGGAGGAACAGAGAGTAGGAAGACAGAGGAGGAGGAGAGAGGAGGAAGAGAGAGGAGAAGGAGAGAGGAGGAAGAGAGAGGAGGAAGAGAGAGGATGAGGAGAGAGGAGGAAGAGAGAGTAGGAAGAGAGAGGAGGAGGAGAGAGGAGGAAGAGAGAGGAGAAGGAGAGAGGAGGAAGAGAAAGGAGGAAGAGAGCGGACGAGGAGAGAGCAGGAAGAGAGAGGAGGAAGAGAGAGGAGGAATAGAGAGGAAGAGGAGAGAGGAGGAGGAGAGACGAGGAAGAGTGACTAGGAAGAGAGAGGAGGAAGAGAGAGGATGAGGAGAGAGGAGGAAGAGAGAGTAGGAAGACAGAGGAGGAGGAGAGAGGAGGAAGAGAGAGGAGGATGATAGAGGAGGCGAGAGAGGAGGAAGAGAGAGGAGGAAGAGAGAGGAAGAGGAGAGATGAGGAAGAGAGAGGAGGAACAGAGCGGAGGAAGAGAGAAAAGGGAGAGAAAGGAGGAAGAGAGTGGAGGAGGAGAGAGGTGGAAGAGAGAGGAGGAAAATAGAGGAGGAAGAGAGAGGTGGAAGAGATTGGAGGAAGAGAGAGGAAGAAGAGGGAGGAGGAAGAGAGAGGACGAAGAGAGAGGAGGAAGAGAGAGAAAGAGGAGAGGTGAGGAAGAGAGATGAACAAGAGAGAGGAGGAAGAGAGAGGAGGAGGAAGAGAGACAAGGAAGAGAGAGGAAGAGGAGAGAGGGTGAGGAGAGAGGAAGAAGAGAGATGAGGACGAGAGGGGAGGAAAGAGAGGAGAAATAGAGAGGAAGAGGAGAGAGGAGGAAGAGAGTTGAGGAAGAGAGAGGAGGGGGAAGAGAGAGGAGGAAGAGAGAGGATGAGGAGAGATCAGGAAGAGAGAGGAGGAAGAGAGAGGAGGAGGAGTGAGGAGAAGAGAGAGGAGGAAGAGAGAGGAGGAAGAGAGAGGAGGAAGAGAGAGGAAGAGCAGAGAGAAGGAGAGAGGAGGAACAGAGAGTAGGAAGAGAGAGGAGGAGGAGAGAGGAGGAAGAGAGAGGAGGAAGAGGGAGTAGGAAGAGAGACGATGAGGAGAGAATAGGAAGAGTATGAAGAGAGAGGAGGAGGAGAGAGGAGGAAGAGAGAGGAGGAAGATAGAGGAGGAGGAGAGAGGTGGAAGAGAGAGGAGGAAGAGAGAGGAAGAGGAGAGATGAGGAAGAGAGAGGAGCAAGAGAGAGGAGGAAGAGAGAGGAGGAAGAGAGAGGAGGAGGAGAGAGGAGGAAGAGAGAGGTGGAGGAGAGAGGAAGAAGAGAGATGAGGAAGAGAGAGGAGGAAAAGAGAGGAGAAATAGAGAGGAAGAGGAGAGAGGAGGAAGAGAATGGAGGAAGAGAGAGGAAGAGGAGAGAGGATGAAGAGAGAGGAGGAAGAGAGACGAAGAGGAGAGGTGAGGAAGAGAGAGGAGCAAGAGAGAGGAGGAAGAGAGAGGAGGAGGAGGAGAGAGGAGGAAGAGAGAGGAGAACCAGAGAGGTAGAGGAGAGAGGAGGAAAAGAGAGGAGGAAGAGAGAGGAGGAAGAGAGAGGATGAGGAGAGAGGAGGAAGAGAGAGGAGGAAGAGAGAGGAGGGGTAAGAGAGAGGAGGAAGAGAGAGGATGAGGAGAGATCAGGAAGAGAGAGGAGGAAGAGAGAGGAGGAGGAGTGAGGAGGAAGAGAGAGGAGGAAGAGAGAGGAAGAGGAGAGATGAGGAAGACAGAGGAGCAAGAGAGAGGAGGAAGAGAGAGGAGGAAGAGAGAGGAGGAGGAGAGAGGAGGAAGAGAGAGGAGGAAGAGAGAGGATGAGGAGAGAGGAGGAAGAGAGAGGAGGAAGAGAGAGGAGGATGAGAGAGGAGGAAGACAGAGGAGGAAGAGAGAGGAGGAAGAGTGAGAAGGAGGAAGAGAGGGGGAAGAGAGAGGAGGAAGAGAGAGGAGGAATAGAGAGGAAGAGGATGAGAGGAGGAAGAGAGAGGAGGAAGAGAGAGGAGGAAGAGAGAGGAGGAAGAGAGAGGATGAGGAGAGAGGAGGAAGAGAGAGGAGGGAGAGAGAGGAGGAAGAGATAGGGGGAAGAGAGAGGAGGAAGAGAGAGGAGGAGAAGAGGGGTGGAAGAGAGAGGAGGAAGAGAGAGGAAGAGGAGAGATGAGGAAGAGAGAGGAGCAAGAGAGAGGAAGAGAGAGGAGGAAGAGAGAGGATGAGGAGTGAGGAGGAAGAGACAGTAGGAAGAGAGAGGAGGAGAGAGGAGGAAGAGAGAGGATGAGGAGAGAGGAGGAAGAGGACAGTAGGAAGAGAGAGGAGGAGAGAGGAGGAAGAGAGAGGAAGAAGAGAGAGGAGGAGGAGAGAGGAGGAAGAGAGAGGAGGAAGAGAGAGGAGGAAGAGAGAGGAGGAAGAGAGAGGAGGAAGAGAGAGGAGGAGAGAGAGGAGGAGGAGAGTGGTGGAAGAGAGAGGAGGAAGAGAGAGGATGAGGAGAGAGGAGGAAGATAGAGGAGGAAGAGAGCGGAGGAATAGTGAGGAGGAAGAGAGAGGAGGAAGAGAGAGGAGGAATAGTGAGGATGAAGAGAGAGGAGGAAGAGAGAGGAGGAAGAGAGAGGAGGAAGAGAGAGGAGGAAGAGAGAGGAGGAGGAGAGAGGTGGAAGAGAGAGGAGGAAGAGAGAGGAGGAATAGAGAGGAAGAGGAGAGAGGAGGAAGAGACAGTAGGAAGAGAGAGGAGGAGGAGAGAAGAGGAAGAGAGAGGAGGAAGATACTGGAGGAGGAGAGAGGAGGAAGAGAGAGGAGGAAGAGAGAGGAGGAAGAGAGAGGAGGAAGAGACAGGAGGAAGAGAGAGGAGGAGGAGAGGGGTGGAAGAGAGAGGAGGAAGAGAGAGGAAGAGGAGAGATGAGGAAGAGAGAGGAGCAAGAGAGAGGAAGAGAGAAGAGGAGGAGAGAGGAGGAAGAGAGAGGATGAGGAGAGAGGAGGAAGATAGAGGAGGAAGAGAGCGGAGGAATAGTGAGGAGGAAGAGAGAGGATGAAGAGAGAGGAGGAAGAGAGAGGAGGAAGAGAGAGGAGGAGGAGAGAGGAAGAGGAGAGAGGTGGAGGAGAGAGGAAGATGAGAGATGAGGAAGAGAGAGGAGGAAGAGAGAGGAGAAATAGAGAGGAAGAGGAGAGAGGAGGAAGAGAGAGGAGGAAGAGAGAAGAAGAGGAGAGATGATGAAGAGAGAGGAGGAAGAGAGAGGAAGAGGAGAGATGAGGAAGAGAAAGGAGCAAGCGAGAGGAGGAAGGGAGAGGAGGAAGAGAGAGGAGGAGGAGAGAGGAGGAAGAGAGAGGATGAGGAGAGAGGAGGAAGAGAGAGGAGAAAGAGAGAGGAGGAAGAGAGAGGAGGAGGAGAGAGGAGGAAGAGAGGAGGAAGATAGAGTAGGAAGAGAGAGGAGGAGGAGAGAGGAGGAAGTGAGAGGAGGAAGAGAGAGGAGGAAGAGAGAAGAGGAGGAAGAGAGAGGAGGAAGAGAGAGGAGGAAGAGAGAGGAAGAAGAGAGAGGAGGAGGATAGAGGTGGAAGAGAGAGGAGCAAGAGAGAGGAGGAAGAGAGAGTAGGAATAGAGAGGAGGAGGAGAGAGGAGGAAGAGAGAGGAGGAAGATAGAGGAGGAGGAGAGAGGAGGAAGAGAGAGGAGGAGGAGAGGGGTGGAAGAGAGAGGAGGAAGAGAGAGGAGGAAGAGAGAGTAGGAAGAGAGAGGAGGAGGAGAGAGGAGGAAGAGTGAGGAGGAAGCGAGAGGAAGAAGAGAGAGGACGACGAGAGAGGAGTAAGAGAGAGGAGGAAGAGCGAGGAGTAAGAGAGAGGATGAGGAGAGAGGAGGAAGAGAGAGGAGTAAGAGAGAGGAGGAAGAGAGAGGAGGAAGAGAGAGGAGGAGGAGAGAGGGGGAAGAGAGAGGAGGAAGAGAGAGGAGGAATAGAGAGGAAGAGGAGAGAGGACGACGAGAGAGGAGTAAGAGAGAGGAGGAAGAGAGAGGAGGAAGAGAGAGGATGAGGAGAGAGGAGGAAGAGACAGTAGGAAGACAGAGGAGGAGGAGAGAGGAGGAAGAGAGAGGAGGAAGAGAGAGGAGGAGGAGAGAGGAGGAAGAAAGAGGAGGAAGAGAGAGGAGGAAGAGAGAGGAGGAAGAGAGAGGAGGAAGAGAGAGGAAGAGGAGAGAGGAGGAAGAGAGAGGAGGATGAGAGAGGAGGAAGAGTGAGAAGGAGGAAGAGAGGGGGAAGAGAGAGGAGGAAGAGCGAGGAGGAATAGAGAGGAAGAGGATGAGAGGAGGAAGAGAGAGGAGGAAGAGAGAGGAGGAAGAGAGAGGAGGAAGAGAGAGGAGGAAGAGAGAGGAGGAAGAGAGAGGAGGAAGAGAGAGGAGGAAGAGAGAGGAGGAGGAGAGGGGTGGAAGAGAGAGGAGGAAGAGAGAGGAAGAGGAGAGATGAGGAAGAGAGAGGAGCAAGAGTGAGGAAGAGAGAGGAGGAAGAGAGAGGATGAGGAGAGAGGAGGAAGAGACAGTAGGAATAGAGAGGAGGAGAGAGGAGGAAGAGAGAGGATGAGGAGAGAGGAGGAAGAGACAGTAGGAAGAGAGAGGAGGAGAGAGGAGGAAGAGAGAGGAGGAAGAGAGAGGAGGAAGAGAGAGGAGGAAGAGAGAGGAGGAAGAGAGAGGAGGAAGAGAGAGGAGGAGGAGAGTGGTGGAAGAGAGAGGAGGAAGAGAGAGGATGAGGAGAGAGGAGGAAGATAGAGGAGGAAGAGAGCGGAGGAATAGTGAGGAGGAAGAGAGAGGAGGAAGAGAGAGGAGAAATAGTGAGGAGGAAGAGAGAGGAGGAAGAGAGTGGAGGAAGAGAGAGGAGGAAGAGAGAGGAGGAGGAGAGAGGAAGAGGAGAGAGGTGGAGGAGAGAGGAAGAAGAGAGATGAGGAAGAGTGAGGAGGAAGAGAGAGGAGGAGGAGAGAGGTGGAAGAGAGAGGAGGAAGAGAGAGGAGGAAGAGAGAGGAGGAGGAGAGAGGAGGAAGAGAGAGGAGGAAGAGAGAGGATGAGGAGAGAGTAGGAAGAGAGAGGAGGAAGAGAGAGGAGGATGAGAGAGTAAGAAGAGAGAGGAGGAAGAGAGAGGAGAAAGAGAGAGGAGGAAGAGAGAGGAGGAGGAGAGAGGGGGAAGAGAGAGGAGGAAGAGAGAGGAGGAATAGAGAGGAAGAGGAGAGAGGAGGAAGAGACAGTAGGAAGAGAGAGGAGGAGGAGAGAGGAGGAAGAGAGAGGAGGAAGATACAGGAGAGAGGAGGAAGAGAGAGGAGGAAGATACAGGAGGAGGAGAGAGGGGGAAGAGAGAGGAGGAAGAGATAGGAGGAAGAGAGAGGGTGAAGAGAGAGGAGGAAGAGAGAGGAGGAGGAGAGGGGTGGAAGAGAGAGGAGGAAGAGAGAGGAAGAGGAGAGATGAGGAAGAGAGAGGAGCAAGAGAGAGGAAGAGAGAAGAGGAGGAGAGAGGAGGAAGAGAGAGGATGCGGAGAGAGGAGGAAGAGAGAGGAGGAAGAGAGAGGAGGAGGAGAGAGGAAGAGGAGAGAGGTGGAGGAGAGAGGAAGATGAGAGATGAGGAAGAGAGAGGAGGAAGAGAGAGGAGAAATAGAGAGGAAGAGGAGAGAGGAGGAAGAGAGAGGAGGAAGAGAGAAGAAGAGGAGAGCTGATGAAGAGAGAGGAGGAAGAGAGAGGAAGAGGAGAGATGAGGAAGAGAAAGGAGCAAGCGAGAGGAGGAAGGGAGAGGAGGAAGAGAGAGGAGGAGGAGAGAGGGGGAAGAGAGAGGAGGAAGAGAGAGGAGGAATAGAGAGGAAGAGGAGAGAGGACGACGAGAGAGGAGTAAGAGAGAGGAGAAAGAGAGAGGAGGAAGAGAGAGGATGAGGAGAGAGGAGGAAGAGACAGTAGGAAGACAGAGGAGGAGGAGAGAGGAGGAAGAGAGAGGAGGAAGAGAGAGGAGGAGGAGAGAGGAGGAAGAAAGAGGAGGAAGAGAGAGGAGGAAGAGAGAGGAGGAAGAGAGAGGAGGAAGAGAGAGGAGGAAGAGAGAGGAAGAGGAGAGAGGAGGAAGAGAGAGGAGGATGAGAGAGGAGGAAGAGTGAGAAGGAGGAAGAGAGGGGGAAGAGAGAGGAGGAAGAGCGAGGAGGAATAGAGAGGAAGAGGATGAGAGGAGGAAGAGAGAGGAGGAAGAGAGGAGGAAGAGAGAGGAGGAAGAGAGAGGATGAGGAGAGAGGAGGAAGAGAGAGGAGGAAGAGAGAGGAGGAAGAGAGAGGGGGAAGAGAGAGGAGGAAGAGAGAGGAGGAGAAGAGGGGTGGAAGAGAGAGGAGGAAGAGAGAGGAAGAGGAGAGATGAGGAAGAGAGAGGAGCAAGAGAGAGGAAGAGAGAGGAGGAAGAGAGAGGATGAGGAGAGAGGAGGAAGAGACAGTAGGAAGAGAGAGGAGGAGAGAGGAGGAAGAGAGAGGAGGAAGAGAGAGGAGGAAGAGAGAGGAGGAAGAGAGAGGAGGAAGAGAGAGGAGGAAGAGAGAGGAGGAAGAGAGAGGATGAGGAGAGAGGAGGAAGATAGAGGAGGAAGAGAGCGGAGGAATAGTGAGGAGGAAGAGAGAGGAGGAAGAGAGAGGAGGAATAGTGAGGAGGAAGAGAGAGGAGGAAGAGAGAGGAGGAAGAGAGAGGAGGAAGAGAGAGGAGGAGGAGAGAGGAAGAGGAGAGAGGTGGAGGAGAGAGGAAGAAGAGAGATGAGGAAGAGAGAGGAGGAAGAGAGAGGAGGAGGAGAGAGGTGGAAGAGAGAGGAGGAAGAGAGAGGAGGAAGAGAGAGGAGGAGGAGAGAGGAGGAAGAGAGAGGAGGAAGAGAGAGGATGAGGAGTGAGGAGGAAGAGAGAGGAGGAAGAGAGAGGAGGATGAGAGAGGAGGAAGAGAGAGGAGGAAGAGAGAGGAGGAAGAGAGAAGAAGAGGAGAGATGATGAAGAGAGAGGAGGAAGAGAGAAGAAGAGGAGAGATGATGAAGAGAGAGGAGGAAGAGAGAAGAGGAATAAAGATGAGGAATAGGATAGAGGAGGAGAGAGGAGGAAGAGAGAGGAGGAAGAGAGAGGAGCAGGACAGAGGAGAAAGAGAGAGGAAGAGGAGAGTGGAGAGAGGAGGAAGAGAGAGAGGGAAGAGAAATGAACAGGAGAGAGGAGAGAGGAGGAAGAGAGAGGAGGAAGAGAGAGGAGGAAGAGAGAGGAAAAGGCAAGTGGAGGAAGAGAGAGGAGAGAGAGAGAGGAGGAAGAGAGAGGAGGAAGAGAGAGGAGGAAGAGAGAAGAGGAATAAAGATGAGGAATAGGATAGAGGAGGAGAGAGGAGGAAGAGAGAGGAGGAAGAGAGAGGAGGAAGAGAGAGGAGGAAGACAGAGGAGGAAGAGAGAGGAGGAAGAGAGTGGAAGAGGAGAGAGGAGGAAGAGAGAGGAGGAAGAGAGAGGAGGAGGAGAAAGGAGGAAGATAGAGTAAGATGAGAGAGGAGGAGAGAGGAGGAAGAGGGAGGAGGACAGAGGAGGAAGAGAGAGGAGGAAGAGAGAGGAGGAGGAGGAGAGAGGAAGAGGAGAGAGTTGAAGGAGAGAGGAGGAAGAGAGAGCAGGAAGAGAGAGGAGGAAGAGCGTGGAAGAGGAGAAAGGAGGAAGAGAGTGGTCGAAGAGAGAGGAGAAAGAGAGAGGAGGAAGAGAGAGTAGGAAGAGAGAGGAGGAAGAGAGAGGAGGAAGAGAGAGGAAGAGGAAAGTGGAGGAACAGAGAGGAGGATGAGAGAGGAGGAGGAGAGAGGAAAAGGAGGGTGGATGAAGAGAGAAGAGGAAGAGAGAGGAGGAGGAGAGAGAAGGAAGAGAGAGCAGGAAGAGAGAGGAGGAAGACATAGGAGGAAGAGAGAGGAGGAAGAGAGAGGAGAAAGAGAGAGAAAATGGAGAGAGGAGGAAAAGAGAGGTGGAAGAGAGAGGAGTAAGAGAGATGAGAGAGGAAGAGGAGTAATAGAGAGGAGGAAGAGAGAGGAGGAAGAGAGAGGAGGAAGAGAGACGTGTAATAGAGAGGAGTAATAGAGAGGAAGACGAGAAAGGAGGAAGAGAGAGGAGGAAGAGAAAGGAAGAGTAAAGAGGAAGAAGAGAGAGGAGGAAGAGAGAGGAGGAAAAGAGACAAGGAAGAGAGACGAGGAAGAGAGAGAAAAAGGAGAGAGGAATAAGAGAGAGGAGGAAGAGAAAGGAGGAAGGGAGAGGAGGAAGAGAGAGTAGGAGGTGAGAAGGAGGAAGAGAGAGAAGGAAGACAGAGGAGAAAGAGAGAGGAGGAAGAGAGAGGAGGAATAGAGAGGAGGAAGAGTAAAGAAAGGACAGAGGAGGAAGAGAGAGAGGAAGAGGAGAGAGGAGGAACAGAGAGGAGGAAGAGAGAGGAGGAAGTGAGAGTAGAAAGAGAGAGGAGGAGGAGAGACGAGGAAGAGAGAGGAGGAAGAGAGAGGAGGAGGAGAGAGAAGAAGTAAGATAGAGTAGGAAGAGAGAGGAGGAAGGGAGAGGAGGAAGAGATAGGAGGAAGAGAATGGAGGAGGAGAGAGGAGGATAAGAGAGGAGGAAGAGAGAGGAGGAAGAGAGAGGAGGAGGAGAGAGAAGGAAGAGAGAGGAGGAAGAGAGAGAAAAGGACAGAGGAGGACGAGACAGGAGGAAGAGAGAGGAAGAGGAGACAGGAGGAGGAAAGAGGAAGAGGAGCGAGGAGGAAGAGAGAGGAGGAAGAGAGAGGAGGAAGAGAGAGAAGGAAGACAGAGGAGGAAGAGAGAGGAGGAAGAGTAAAGAGAATGACAGAGGAGGAAGAGAGAGGAGGAAGAGAGAGGAGGAGGAGAGAGTAAGAGAGAGAGGAATAGGAGAGAGGTGGAAGACAGAGTAGGATAAGACAGGAGGAAGAGAGAGGAGGAAGAGAGAGCAAGAAGAGAGAGGAGGAGGAGAGAGGAGGAAGAGACAGGAGGAAGAGAGAGGAGGAAGACAGAGAAAAAGGAGAGAGGAGGAAGAGAGAGGAGGAAGAGAGAGGAGTATTAGAGAGGAACAGGAGAGAGGTGGAAGGGAGAGGAGGAAGAGAGTGGAGGAGGACACAGTAGTAGGAGAGAGGGGTAAGAGAGAGGAGGAAGAGAGAGGAGGAATAGAGAGGAGGAAGAGAGAGGAACAGGAGAGAGGAGGGAGAGGAAGACGAGAGAGGAGGAAGAGAGAGGAGGAAGAGAGATGAAGAGGAGAGAGTCGAGGAAGAGAGAGAAAAAGGAGAGAGGAAGAAGAGAGAGGAGGAAGAGAGAGGAGGAAGAGAGAGGAGGAAGAGATAGGAGGAAGAGAGAGGAGGAAGAGAGAGGAGGAAGGGAGGAAGAGGAGAGAGGAGGAAGAGAGAGAAGGAAGAGAGAGGAGTAAGATAGAGGAGAAGGAGAGAGTATGAAGAGAGAGGAGGAAGAGAGAGGAGGAAGAGAGGAAGAGGAAAGTGGAGGAAGAGTGAGGAGGAAGAGAGAGGAGGAAGGGAGAGGAGGAAGAGAGAGGAGGAAGAGAGAGAAGGAATACAGAGGAGGAAGAGAGAGAAAAAGAACAGAGGAGGACGAGAGAGGAGGAAGAGAGAGGAAAAAGAGAGAGGAGGAGGAGAGATGAGGAAGAGAGAGGAGGAAGAGAGAGGAGGAAGGGAGAGTAAGAAGAGAGAGGAGGAGCAGAGAGGAGGAAGAGACAGGTGGAAGAGAGAGGAGGAAGAGAGAGAAAAAGGAGAGAGGAGGAAGAGAGAGGAGGAAGAGAGAGGAGTATTAGAGAGGAACAGGAGAGAGGTGGAAGGGAGAGGAGGAAGAGAGAGGAGAAAGAGTGAGGAGGAATAGAGAGGAGGAAGAGTGAGGTGGAAGAGAGAGGAGGAAGAGAGAGGAAGACGAGAGAGGAGGAAGAGAGAGGAGGAAGAGAGATGAAGAGGAGAGAGACGAGGAAGAGAGAGAAAAAGGAGACAGAAAGAAGAGAGAGGAGGAAGAGAGAGGAGGAAGAGAGAGGAGGAAGAGAGAGAAAGAAGAGAGAGGAGGAAAGAGGAAGAGGAGAGAGGAGGAAGAGAGAGGAGGAAGAGAGAGGAGGAAGAGTGAGGAGGATTAGAGAAGAGGAAGAGAGAGGAGGAAGAGAGAGGAGGAAGAGAGAGAAAAAGGAGAGAGGAGGAAGAGAGACGAGGAAAAGAGAGGAGGAAGAGAGAGGAAGAAGAGATAGGAGGAAGAGAGAGGAGGAAGAAAGAGGAGGAAGAGAGAGGAGGAATAGAGAGGCGGAAGAGAGCGGAAAAGGAGAGAGGAGGAAGAGAGAGGAGGAAGAGAGAGGAGGAGGAGAGTGGAGGAAGAGAGAGGAGGAAGGGAAAGGAGAAAGAGAGAGAAAAAGGAGAGTGGAGGAAGACATAGGTGGAAGAGAGAGAAGTAAGAGAGATGAGAGACGAAGAGGAGTAATAGAGAGGAGGAAGAGAGAGGAGGAAGAGAGAGGAGGAGGAGAGAGGAGGAAGAGAGAGGAGTAAGAGAGAGGAGGAAGAGAGAGGAGGAAGAGACAGGAGGAATAGAGAGGCGGAAGAGAGCGCAAGAGGAGAGAGGAGGAAGAGAGAGGAGGAAGAGAGGAGGAGGAAAGAGAAGGAAGAGAGAGGAGAAAGAGAGAGGAGGAAGAGAGAGGAGGAATAGAGAGGAGGAAGAGTAAAGAAAAGGACAGAGGAGGAAGAGAGAGGAGGAAGAGAGAGGAGGAACAGAGAGGAGGAAGAGAGAGGAGGAAGTGAGAGTAGAAAGAGAGGACGAGGAGAGAGGAGGAAGAGAGAGGATTAAGAGAGATGAGGAGGAGAGAGAAGTAAGACAGAGTAGGAAGAGAGAGGAGGAAGAGAGAAGAGGAAGAGACAGGAGGAAGAGAATGGAGGAGGAGAGAGGAAGAAGAGAGAGGAGGAAGAGAGAGGAGTAAGAGAGAGGAAGAAGAGAGAGGAGGAAAGAGGAAGAGGAGAGAGGAGGAAGAGAGAGGAGGAAGAGAGAGGAGGAAGAGTGAGGAGGATTAGAGAAGAGGAAGAGAGAGGAGGAAGAGAGAGGAGGAAGAGAGAGAAAAAGGAGAGAGGAGGAAGAGAGACGAGGAAAAGAGAGGAGGAAGAGCGAGGAAGAAGAGATAGGAGGAAGAGAGAGGAGGAAGAGAGAGGAGGAAGAGAGAGGAGGATTAGAGAAGAGGAAGAGAGAGGAGGAAGAGAGGAAGAGGAGAGAGGAGGAAGAGAGAGGACGAAGAGAGAGGAGGAAGATAGAGGAGAAGGAGAGAGGATGAAGAGAGAGGAGGAAGAGAGAGGAGGAAGAGAGGAAGAGGAAAGTGGAGGAAGAGAGAGGAGGAAGAGAGAGGAGGAAGAGAGAGGAGGAGGAGAGGGGAGGAAGAGAGGAGGAAGAGAGAGGAAGAGGAGAGAGTTGGAGGAGAGAGGAGGAAGAGAGAGGAGGAAGAGCGAGGAAGAGGAATGCGGAGGAAGAGATAGGAGGAAGAGAGAGGAGGAAGAGAGAGAAGGAGGGGAGAGGAGGAAGAGAGAGGAGGAAGAGATAAGAGGAAGAGAGAGGAGGGTGTGAGAGGAGGAAGAGAGAGAAAATGGAGAGAGGAGGAAGAGAGAGGAGGAAGAGAGAGGAAGAAGAGAGAGGAGGAAAGAGGAAGAGGAGAGAGGAGGAAGAGAGAGGAGGAAGAGAGAGGAGGAGGAGAGAGGAGGAAGAGAGAGGAGGAAGAGAGAGGAGGAAGAGAGAGAAAAAGGAGAGAGGAGGAAGAGAGAGGAGGAAGAGAGAGGAGGAAGAGAGAGGAGGAGAGAGGAGGAAGAGAAAGGAGGAAGAGAGAGAAAAATGAGAGAGGAGGAAGAGAGAGGAAGAAGAGAGAGGAAGACGAAAGAGGAAGAGTAGCGAGGAGGAAGATAGAGGAGAAAGAGAGAGAAAAAGGAGAGTGGAGGAACAGAGAGGTGGAAGAGAGAGGAGTAAGAGAGATGAGAGAGGAAGAGGAGTAATAGAGAGGAGGAAGAGAGAGGAGGAAGAGAGAGGAGGAGGAGAGAGGAGAAATAGAGAGGAGGAAGAGAGAGGAAGAGGAGAGAGGAGGAAGAGAGATGAGGAAGAGAGAGGAGGAATAGAGAGGAAGAAGAGAGAGGAAGAAGAGAGAGGAGGAAGAGAGAGAAAAAGGAGAGAGGAGGAAGAGAGAAGAGGAAGAGAGAGGAGGAAGTGAGAGGAGGAAGAGAGAGAAAAAGGAGAGAGGAGGAACAGAGAGGAGGAAGAGAGAGGAGGAAGTGGGAGTAGAAAGAGAGAGGAGGAGGAGAGAGGAGGAAGAGAGAGGAGTAAGAGAGATGAGGAGGAGAGAAAAGTAAGACAGAGTAGGAAGAGTGAGGAGGAAGAGAGAGGAGGAAGAGAGAGGAGGAAGAGAATGGAGGAGGAGAGAGGAAGAAGAGAGAGGAGGAAGAGAGAGGAGGAAGAGAGAGGAAGAAGAGAGAGGAGGAAGAGAGGAAGAGGAGAGAGGAGGAAGAGACAGGAGGAAGAGAGAGGAGGAAGAGCGAGGAGGATTAGAGAAGAGGAAGGGAGAGGAGGAAGAGAGAGGAGGAAGAGAGAGAAATAGGAGAGAGGAGGAAGAGAGAGGAGGAAGAGAGAGGAGGAAGAGAGAGGAGGAAGAGAGAGGAAAAGTAGAGTCGAGGAAGATAGAGGAGGAAGAGAGAGGAGGAAGAGAGAGGAGGAGGACAGAGGAGGAAGAGAGAGGAGGAACTGAGAGAAAAAGGAGAGAGGAGGAAGAGAGAGGAGGAAGAGACAGGAGGAATAGAGAGGCGGAAGAGAGCGGAAGAGGAGAGAGGAGGAAGAGAGAGGAGGAAGAGAGAGGAGGAGGAAAGAGAAGGAAGAGAGAGGAGAAAGAGAGAGGAGGAAGAGAGAGGAGGAATAGAGAGGAGGAAGAATAAAGAAAAGGACAGATCAGGAAGAGAGAGTAGGAAGAGAGAGTAGGAGGAGAGAGGAAGAGAGAGAGGAAGAGGAGAGAAGAGGAAGAGAGAGGAGGAAGAGAGAGGAGGAAGATAGAGGAGAAGGAGAGAGGAGGAAGAGAGGAAGGGGAAAGTGGAGGAAGAGAGAGGAGGAAGAAAGAGGAGGAAGAGAGAGGAGGAGGAGAGCGGAGGAAGAGAGGAGGAAGAGAGAGGAAGAGGAGAGAGTTGGAGGAGAGAGGAGGAAGAGAGAGGAGGAAGAGCGAGGATGAGGAGAGAGGAGGAAGAGATAGGAGGAAGAGAGAGGAGGAGGAGAGGGGACGAAGAGAAAGGAGGAAGAGACCGGAGGAATAGAGAGGAGGAAGAGAGAGGAAGAGGAGAGAGGAGGAAAAGAGATGAGGAAGAGAGAGGAGGAAGAGAGAGGAGGAAGAGAGAGGAAGAAGAGAGAGGAGGAGGAAAGAGGTAGAGGAGCGACAAAAAGGAGAGGGAGTAAGAGACAGGAGGAAGAGAGAGGAGGAAGAGAGAGAAAAAGGAGAGAGGAGAAAGAAAGAGGTGGAAGAGAGAGGATAAGAGAGAGGAGGAAGATAGCGGAGGAATGGAGAGGAGGAAGAGAGAGGAGGAAGAGAGATGAGGAAGAGAGAGGAGGAAGAGAGAGGAGGAAGAGAGAAGAGGAAGAGAGAGGAGGATGTGAGAGGAGGAAGAGAGAGAAAATGGAGAGAGGAGGAAGAGAGAGGAGGAAGAGAGAGAAAAAGTACAGAGGAGGAAGAGAGAGGAGGAAGAGAGAGGAGGAAGAGAGAGGAGGAGGAGAGAGGAGGAAGAGAGAGGAGGAAGAGGGAGAAAAAGGAGAGAGGAAGAAGAGTGATCAAGAGGAAAGAGGAAGAGTAGCGAGGAGGAATAGAGAGGCGGAAGAGAGCGGAAGAGGAGAGAGGAGGAAGAGAGAGGAGGAAGAGAGAGGAGGAGGAGAGTGGAGGAAGAGAGAGAAGGAAGAGAAAGGAGAAAGAGAGAGAAAAAGGAGAGTGGAGGAAGAGAGAGGTGGAAGAGAGAGAAGTAAGAGAGATGAGAGAGGAAGAGGACTAATAGAGAGGAGGAAGAGAGAGGAGGAAGAGAGAGGAGGTGGAGAGAGGAGGAAGAGAGAGGAGGAGGAGAGAGGAGAAAGAGAGAGGAGTAAGAGAGAGGAGGAAGAGAGAGGAGGAAGAGACAGGAGGAATAGAGAGGCGGAAGAGAGCGCAAGAGGAGAGAGCAGGAAGAGAGAGGAGGAAGAGAGGAGGAGGAAAGAGAAGGAAGAGAGAGGAGAAAGAGAGAGGAGGAAGAGAGAGGAGGAATAGAGAGGAGGAAGAGTAAAGAAAAGGACAGAGGAGGAAGAGAGAGGAGGAAGAGAGAGTATGAGGAGAGAGGAGGAAGAGAGAGGAGGAAGAGAGCGGAGGAGGAGAGAGGAGAAAGAGAGAGGAGGAAGAGAGAGGAAGAGGAGAGAGGAAGAGGAGAGAGGAGAAAGAGAGAGGAGGAAGAGAGAGGAGGAAGGGGGAGGAAGAGGAGTGTGGAGGCAAAGTGAGGAGGAAGAGAGAGGAAGAGGAGAGAGGAGGAATTGAGGAAGAGGAGAGAGGAGGAGGAGAGAGGTGGAAGAGTGAGGAGGACGAGAGAGGAGGAAGAGAGAGGAAGAGGAAAGAGGAGGAAGAGAGAGGAGGAAGAGAAAGGAGGAAGAGAGAGGAGGAAGAGAGAGGAAGAGGAGAGTGCAGGAAGACAGAGGAGGAAGAGAGAGGAAGAGGAGAGAGGAGGAGGAGAGAAGAGGAAGAGAGAGGAGGAAGAGAGTGAAGGAAGAGAGAGGAAGAGGAGAGAGGAGGAAGAGAGAGGGGGAAGAGAGAGGAAGAGGAGAGTGCAGGAAGACAGAGGAGGAAGAGAGAGGAAGAGGAGAGAGGAGGAGGAGAGAAGAGGAAGAGAGAGGAGGAAGAGAGAGAAGGAAGAGAGAGGAAGAAGAGAGAGGAGGAAGAGAGAGGAGGAAGAGAGAGAAGGAAGAGAGAGGAGGAAGAGAGAGGAAGAGGAGAGTGCAGGAAGACAGAGGAGGAAGAGAGAGGAAGAGGAGAGAGGAGGAGGAGAGAAGAGGAAGAGAGAGGAGGAAGAGAGTGAAGGAAGAGAGAGGAAGAGGAGAGAGGAGGAAGAGAGAGGGGGAAGAGAGAGGAAGAGGAGAGTGCAGGAAGACATAGGAGGAAGAGAGAGGAAGAGGAGAGAGGAGGAGGAGAGAAGAGGAAGAGAGAGGAGGAAGAGAGAGAAGGAAGAGAGAGGAAGAAGAGAGAGGAGGAAGAGAGAGGAGGAAGAGAGAGAAGGAAGAGAGAGGAGGAAGGGAGAGGAGAAAGGGGGAGGAAGAGGAGAGTGGAGGAAGAGAGAGGAGGAAGAGAGAAGAAGAGGAGAGAGGAATAATAGAGAGGAGAAGAGAGAGGAAGAGGAGTGTGGATGAAAAGAGAGGAGGAAGAGAGAGGAAGAGAAGAGAGGAGGAGGAGAGAGGAGGAGGAGAGAGGATAAAGAGAGAGGAGGAAGAGAGAGGAGGAAGAGAGAACAGGAGGCGAGAGGAGGAAGAGAGAGAGGAGGAAGGGAGAAGAGGAAGAGAGAGGAGGATGAGAGAGGTAGAAGAGAGAGGTGAAAGAGAGAGGAGGAAGAGAGAGGAGGAAGAGAGAGGAGGAAGGGAGAAGAGGAAAGGGGAGGAAGAAGAGAGTGGAGGAAGAGAGAGGAGGAAGAGAGAGAAGGAAGAGAGAGGAGGAAGAGAGAGGAGGAATAGAGATGACGAGAAGAGTGGATGAAGAGAGAAGAGGAAGAGAGAGGAGAAAGAGAGAGGAAGAGGAGTGTGGAGGAAAAGAGAGGAGGAAGAGAGAGGAAGAGGAGAGAGTAGGAAGAGAGAGGAGGAAGAGAGAGCAGGAAGAGAGAGGAAGAAGACTGTGGAGGAAAAGAGAGGAGGAAGAGAGAGGAGGAAGAGAGAGGAGGAAGAGAGAGGAGAAAGAGAGAGGAGGAAGAGAGAGGAGGAAGGGGGAGGAAGAGGAGTGTGGAGGCAAAGTGAGGAGGAAGAGAGAGGAAGAGGAGAGAGGAGGAATTGAGGAAGAGGAGAGAGGAGGAGGAGAGAGGTGGAAGAGTGAGGAGGACGAGAGAGGAGGAAGAGAGAGGAAGAGGAAAGATGAGGAAGAGAGAGGAGGAAGAGAAAGGAGGAAGAGAGAGGAGGAAGAGAGAGGAAGAGGAGAGTGCAGGAAGACAGAGGAGGAAGAGAGAGGAAGAGGAGAGAGGAGGAGGAGAGAAGAGGAAGAGAGAGGAGGAAGAGAGTGAAGGAAGAGAGAGGACGAGGAGAGTGCAGGAAGACAGAGGAGGAAGAGAGAGGAAGAGGAGAGAGGAGGAGGAGAGAAGAGGAAGAGAGAGGAGGAAGAGAGAGAAGGAAGAGAGAGGAAGAAGAGAGAGGAGGAAGAGAGAGGAGGAAGAGAGAGAAGGAAGAGAGAGGAGGAAGGGAGAGGAGAAAGGGGGAGGAAGAGGAGAGTGGAGGAAGAGAGAGGAGGAAGAGAGAAGAAGAGGAGAGAGGAATAATAGAGAGGAGGAAGAGAGAGGAAGAGGAATGTGGAGGAAAAGAGAGGAGGAAGAGAGAGGAAGAGAAGAGAGGAGGAGGAGAGAGGAGGAGGAGAGAGGATAAAGAGAGAGGAGGAAGAGAGAGGAGGAAGAGAGAACAGGAGGCGAGAGGAGGAAGAGAGAGAGGAGGAAGGGAGAAGAGGAAGAGAGAGGAGGATGAGAGAGGTAGAAGAGAGAGGTGAAAGAGAGAGGAGGAAGAGAGAGGAGGAAGAGAGAGGAGGAAGGTAGAAGAGGAAAGGGGAGGAAGAGGAGAGTGGAGGAAGAGAAAGGAGGAAGAGAGAGAAGGAAAATAGAGGAGGAAGAGAGAGGAGGAATAGAGATGACGAGAAGAGTGGATGAAGAGAGAAGAGGAAGAGAGAGGAGAAAGAGAGAGGAAGAGGAGTGTGGAGGAAAAGAGAGGAGGAAGAGAGAGGAAGAGGAGAGAGTAGGAAGAGAGAGGAGGAAGAGAGAGCAGGAAGAGAGAGGAAGAAGACTGTGGAGGAAAAGAGAGGAGGAAGAGAGAGGAGGAAGAAAGAGGAGGAAGAGAGAGGAGGAAGAGAGAGGAAGAGGAGTGTGGAGGAAAAGAGTGGAGGAAGAGAGAGGAAGAGGAGAGATGAGGAGGAGAGAGGAGGAAGGGAGACGAGGAAGAGAGAGAAGGAAGAGAGAGGAAGAAGAGCGTGGAGGAAAAGAGAGGAGGAACAGAGTGGAGGAGGAGATAGGAGGAAGAGAGAGGAGGAGGAGAGATGAATAGGAGAGTGGAGGAATAGAGAGGAGGAAAAGAGAGGAAGAGGACAGAGGAGGAGGAGAGAGGAGGAAGGGAGAGGAGGAAGACAGAGGAGGTAGAGAGAGGAAGAAGAGAGAGGATTAAGAGAGAGTAAAAGGAGAGAGGAGGAAGAGAAAGGAGGAAGATAGCGGAAGAGGAGAGAGGAGGAAGTGAGAGGAGGAAGGGAGAGGAGATAGAGAGTGGAGGTAGAGAGATGACGAAGGCAGAGGAGGAAGGCAGAGGAAGAAGAGAGAGGAAGAGGAGAGAGTAGGAAGAGAGAGGAAGAAGAGAGAGGAGGAAGAGAGGGGAAAAGGAGAGAAGATGAAGAGAAAGGAGGAAGAGAGAAGAAGAGGAGAGAAGAGGAATAGAGAGGAGGAAGATAGAGGAAGAGGAGAAAAGAAGAGAAAGGATGAAGAGAGAGGAGGAATAGAGAGGAGGAAGAGAGAGGAAGAGGAGAGTGGAGGAAGAGAGAGGACGAAGAGAGTGGAGTAAGAGAGAGGAGGAAGAGAGAGGAAGAGGAGAGAGGAGGAAGAGAGAGGAAGAGGAGAGTGGAAGAATAGAGACGAGGAAGAGAGAGGAAGAGGAGAGAGGAGGAAGTGAGAGGAGGAAGAGAGAGGAGGAAGAGAGTGGAGGAAGAGAGAGGAGGAAGAAATAGGAGGAGGAGAGAGGAGGAGGAGAGAGGAGGGAGAGAGAGGAGGAAGAGAGAGGAAGAGGAGAGGGTAGGAAGTGAAAGGAGGAAGAGAGAGGAGAAAGAGAGAGGAGGAGGAGAGAGGAGAAAGAGAGAGGAGGAAGAGAGAGGAAGAGGAGAGAGGAAGAGGAGAGAGGAGGAAGAGAGAGGAGGAAGAGAGAGAAGGACGAGAGAGGAAGAAGAGCGAGGAGGAACAGAGAGGAGGAACAGAGTGGAGGAGGATAGAGGAGGAAGAGAGAGGAGGATGAAAGGGGAGGAAGAGAGAGGAGGAAGAGAGAGGAGAAAGAGAGAGGAGGAAGAGAGATGAGGAAGGGGGAGGAAGAGGAGTGTGGAGGCAAAGTGAGGAGGAAGAGAGAGGAAGAGGAGAGAGGAGTAATTGAGGAAGAGGAGAGAGGAGGAGGAGAGAGGTGGAAGAGTGAGGAGGACGAGAGAGGAGGAAGAGAGAGGAAGAGGAAAGAGGAGGAAGAGAGAGGAGGAAGAGAAAGGAGGAAGAGAGAGGAGGAAGAGAGAGGAAGAGGAGAGTGCAGGAAGACAGATGAGGAAGAGAGAGGAAGAGGAGAGAGGAGGAGGAGAGAAGAGGAAGAGAGAGGAGGAAGAGAGTGAAGGAAGAGAGAGGAAGAGGAGAGAGGAGGAAGAGAGAGGGGGAAGAGAGAGGAAGAGGAGAGTGCAGGAAGACAGAGGAGGAAGAGAGAGGAAGAGGAGAGAGGAGGAGGAGAGAAGAGGAAGAGAGAGGAGGAAGAGAGAGGAAGAGGAGAGAGGAGGAGGAGAGAAGAGGAAGAGAAAGGAGGAAGAGAGAGAAGGAAGAGAGAGGAAGAAGAGAGAGGAGGAAGAGAGAGGAGGAAGAGAGAGAAGGAAGAGAGAGGAGGAAGAGAGAGGAGAAAGGGGGAGGAAGAGGAGAGTGGAGGAAGAGAGAGGAGGAAGAGAGAAGAAGAGGAGAGAGGAATAATAGAGAGGAGGAAGAGAGAGGAAGAGGAGTGTGGAGGAAAAGAGAGGAGGAAGAGAGAGGAAGAGAAGAGAGGAGAAGGAAAGAGGAGGAGGAGAGAGGATAAAGAGAGAGGAGGAAGAGAGAGGAGGAAGAGAGAACAGGAGGCGAGAGGAGGAAGAGAGAGAGGAGGAAGGGAGAAGAGGAAGAGAGAGGAGGATGAGAGAGGTAGAAGAGAGAGGTGAAAGAGAGAGGAGGAAGAGAGAGGAGGAAGAGAGAGGAGGAAGGGAGAAGAGGAAAGGGGAGGAAGAGGAGAGTGGAGGAAGAGAGAGGAGGAAGAGAGAGAAGGAAGAGAGAGGAGGAAGAGAGAGGAGGAATAGAGATGACGAGAAGAGTGGATGAAGAGAGAAGAGGAAGAGAGAGGAGAAAGAGAGAGGAAGAGGAGTGTGGAGGAAAAGAGAGGAGGAAGAGAGAGGAAGAGGAGAGAGTAGGAAGAGAGAGGAGGAAGAGAGAGCAGGAAGAGAGAGGAAGAAGACTGTGGAGGAAAAGAGAGGAGGAAGAGAGAGGAGGAAGAGAGAGGAGGAAGAGAGAGGAGGAAGAGAGAGGAAGAGGAGTGTGGAGGAAAAGAGAGGAGGAAGAGAGAGGAAGAGGAGAGAGGAGGAGGAGAGAGGAGGAAGAGAGACGAGGAAGAGAGAGAAGGAAGAGAGAGGAAGAAGAGCGTGGAGGAAAAGAGAGGAGGAACAGAGTGGAGGAGGAGAGAGGAGGATGAGAGAGGAGGAGGAGAGGGGAGGAGGAGAGAGGATGAGGAGATAGGAGGAAGAGAGAGGAGGAGGAGAGATGAATAGGAGAGTGGAGGAATAGAGAGGAGGAAGAGAGAGGAAGAGGACAGAGGAGGAGGAGAGAGGAGGAAGGGAGAGGAGGAAGACAGAGGAGGTAGAGAGAGGAAGAAGAGAGAGGATTAAGAGAGAGTAAAAGGAGAGAGGAGGAAGAGAAAGGAGGAAGATAGCGGAAGAGGAGAGAGGAGGAAGTGAGAGGAGGAAGGGAGAGGAGATAGAGAGTGGAGGTAGAGAGATGACGAAGGCAGAGGAGGAAGGCAGAGGAAGAAGAGAGAGGAAGAGGAGAGAGTAGGAAGAGAGAGGAAGAAGAGAGAGGAGGAAGAGAGGGGAAAAGGAGAGAAGATGAAGAGAAAGGAGGAAGAGAGAAGAAGAGGAGAGAAGAGGAATAGAGAGGAGGAAGATAGAGGAAGAGGAGAAAAGAAGAGAAAGGATGAAGAGAGAGGAGGAATAGAGAGGAGGAAGAGAGAGGAAGAGGAGAGTGGAGGAAGAGAGAGGACGAAGAGAGTGGAGTAAGAGAGAGGAGGAAGAGAGAGGAAGAGGAGAGAGGAGGAAGAGAGAGGAAGAGGAGAGTGGAAGAATAGAGACGAGGAAGAGAGAGGAAGAGGAGAGAGGAGGAAGTGAGAGGAGGAAGAGAGAGGAGGAAGAGAGTGGAGGAAGAGAGAGGAGGAAGAAATAGGAGGAGGAGAGAGGAGGAGGAGAGAGGAGGGAGAGAGAGGAGGAAGAGAGAGGAAGAGGAGAGGGTAGGAAGTGAAAGGAGGAAGAGAGAGGAGAAAGAGAGAGGAGGAGGAGAGAGGAGAAAGAGAGAGGAGGAAGAGAGAGGAAGAGGAGAGAGGAAGAGGAGAGAGGAGGAAGAGAGAGGAGGAAGAGAGAGAAGGACGAGAGAGGAAGAAGAGCGAGGAGGAACAGAGAGGAGGAACAGAGTGGAGGAGGATAGAGGAGGAAGAGAGAGGAGGATGAAAGGGGAGGAAGAGAGAGGAGGAAGAGAGAGGAGAAAGAGAGAGGAGGAAGAGAGATGAGGAAGGGGGAGGAAGAGGAGTGTGGAGGCAAAGTGAGGAGGAAGAGAGAGGAAGAGGAGAGAGGAGTAATTGAGGAAGAGGAGAGAGGAGGAGGAGAGAGGTGGAAGAGTGAGGAGGACGAGAGAGGAGGAAGAGAGAGGAAGAGGAAAGAGGAGGAAGAGAGAGGAGGAAGAGAAAGGAGGAAGAGAGAGGAGGAAGAGAGAGGAAGAGGAGAGTGCAGGAAGACAGATGAGGAAGAGAGAGGAAGAGGAGAGAGGAGGAGGAGAGAAGAGGAAGAGAGAGGAGGAAGAGAGTGAAGGAAGAGAGAGGAAGAGGAGAGAGGAGGAAGAGAGAGGGGGAAGAGAGAGGAAGAGGAGAGTGCAGGAAGACAGAGGAGGAAGAGAGAGGAAGAGGAGAGAGGAGGAGGAGAGAAGAGGAAGAGAGAGGAGGAAGAGAGAGGAAGAGGAGAGAGGAGGAGGAGAGAAGAGGAAGAGAAAGGAGGAAGAGAGAGAAGGAAGAGAGAGGAAGAAGAGAGAGGAGGAAGAGAGAGGAGGAAGAGAGAGAAGGAAGAGAGAGGAGGAAGAGAGAGGAGAAAGGGGGAGGAAGAGGAGAGTGGAGGAAGAGAGAGGAGGAAGAGAGAAGAAGAGGAGAGAGGAATAATAGAGAGGAGGAAGAGAGAGGAAGAGGAGTGTGGAGGAAAAGAGAGGAGGAAGAGAGAGGAAGAGAAGAGAGGAGAAGGAAAGAGGAGGAGGAGAGAGGATAAAGAGAGAGGAGGAAGAGAGAGGAGGAAGAGAGAACAGGAGGCGAGAGGAGGAAGAGAGAGAGGAGGAAGGGAGAAGAGGAAGAGAGAGGAGGATGAGAGAGGTAGAAGAGAGAGGTGAAAGAGAGAGGAGGAAGAGAGAGGAGGAAGAGAGAGGAGGAAGGGAGAAGAGGAAAGGGGAGGAAGAGGAGAGTGGAGGAAGAGAGAGGAGGAAGAGAGAGAAGGAAGAGAGAGGAGGAAGAGAGAGGAGGAATAGAGATGACGAGAAGAGTGGATGAAGAGAGAAGAGGAAGAGAGAGGAGAAAGAGAGAGGAAGAGGAGTGTGGAGGAAAAGAGAGGAGGAAGAGAGAGGAAGAGGAGAGAGTAGGAAGAGAGAGGAGGAAGAGAGAGCAGGAAGAGAGAGGAAGAAGACTGTGGAGGAAAAGAGAGGAGGAAGAGAGAGGAGGAAGAGAGAGGAGGAAGAGAGAGGAGGAAGAGAGAGGAAGAGGAGTGTGGAGGAAAAGAGAGGAGGAAGAGAGAGGAAGAGGAGAGAGGAGGAGGAGAGAGGAGGAAGAGAGACGAGGAAGAGAGAGAAGGAAGAGAGAGGAAGAAGAGCGTGGAGGAAAAGAGAGGAGGAACAGAGTGGAGGAGGAGAGAGGAGGATGAGAGAGGAGGAGGAGAGGGGAGGAGGAGAGAGGATGAGGAGATAGGAGGAAGAGAGAGGAGGAGGAGAGATGAATAGGAGAGTGGAGGAATAGAGAGGAGGAAGAGAGAGGAAGAGGACAGAGGAGGAGGAGAGAGGAGGAAGAGAGAGGAGGAAGACAGAGGAGGTAGAGAGAGGAAGAAGAGAGAGGATTAAGAGAGAGTAAAAGGAGAGAGGAGGAAGAGAAAGGAGGAAGACAGCGGAAGAGGAGAGAGGAGGAAGTGAGAGGAGGAAGGGAGAGGAGATAGAGAGTGGAGGTAGAGAGATGACGAAGGCAGAGGAGGAAGGCAGAGGAAGAAGAGAGAGGAAGAGGAGAGAGTAGGAAGAGAGAGGAAGAAGAGAGAGGAGGAAGAGAGGGGAAAAGGAGAGAAGATGAAGAGAAAGGAGGAAGAGAGAAGAAGAGGAGAGAAGAGGAATAGAGAGGAGGAAGATAGAGGAAGAGGAGAAAAGAAGAGAAAGGATGAAGAGAGAGGAGGAATAGAGAGGAGGAAGAGAGAGGAAGAGGAGAGTGGAGGAAGAGAGAGGACGAAGAGAGTGGAGTAAGAGAGAGGAGGAAGAGAGAGGAAGAGGAGAGAGGAGGAAGAGAGAGGAAGAGGAGAGTGGAAGAATAGAGACGAGGAAGAGAGAGGAAGAGGAGAGAGGAGGAAGTGAGAGGAGGAAGAGAGAGGAGGAAGAGAGTGGAGGAAGAGAGAGGAGGAAGAAATAGGAGGAGGAGAGAGGAGGAGGAGAGAGGAGGGAGAGAGAGGAGGAAGAGAGAGGAAGAGGAGAGGGTAGGAAGTGAAAGGAGGAAGAGAGAGGAGAAAGAGAGAGGAGGAGGAGAGAGGAGAAAGAGAGAGGAGGAAGAGAGAGGAAGAGGAGAGAGGAAGAGGAGAGAGGAGGAAGAGAGAGGAGGAAGAGAGAGAAGGACGAGAGAGGAAGAAGAGCGAGGAGGAACAGAGAGGAGGAACAGAGTGGAGGAGGATAGAGGAGGAAGAGAGAGGAGGATGAAAGGGGAGGAAGAGAGAGGAGGAAGAGAGAGGAGAGAGGAGGAAGAGAGAGGAGGAAGGGGGAGGAAGAGGAGTGTGGAGGCAAAGTGAGGAGGAAGAGAGAGGAAGAGGAGAGAGGAGGAATTGAGGAAGAGGAGAGAGGAGGAGGAGAGAGGTGGAAGAGTGAGGAGGACGAGAGAGGAGGAAGAGAGAGGAAGAGGAAAGAGGAGGAAGAGAGAGGAGGAAGAGAAAGGAGGAAGAGAGAGGAGGAAGAGAGAGGAAGAGGAGAGTGCAGGAAGACAGAGGAGGAAGAGAGAGGAAGAGGAGAGAGGAGGAGGAGAGAAGAGGAAGAGAGAGGAGGAAGAGAGAGGAAGAGGAGAGAGGAGGAGGAGAGAAGAGGAAGAGAGAGGAGGAAGAGAGAGAAGGAAGAGAGAGAAGGAAGAGAGAGGAGGAAGGGAGAGGAGAAAGGGGGAGGAAGAGGAGAGTGGAGGAAGAGAGAGGAGGAAGAGAGAAGAAGAGGAGAGAGGAATAATAGAGAGGAGGAAGAGAGAGGAAGAGGAGTGTGGAGGAAAAGAGAGGAGGAAGAGAGAGGAAGAGAAGAGAGGAGGAGGAGAGAGGAGGAGGAGAGAGGATAAAGAGAGAGGAGGAAGAGAGAGGAGGAAGAGAGAACAGGAGGCAAGAGGAGGAAGAGAGAGAGGAGGAAGGGAGAAGAGGAAGAGAGAGGAGGATGAGAGAGGTAGAAGAGAGAGGTGAAAGAGAGAGGAGGAAGAGAGAGGAGGAAGAGAGAGGAGGAAGGGAGAAGAGGAAAGGGGAGGAAGAGGAGAGTGGAGGAAGAGAGAGGAGGAAGAGAGAGAAGGAAGAGAGAGGAGGAAGAGAGAGGAGGAATAGAGATGACGAGAAGAGTGGATGAAGAGAGAAGAGGAAGAGAGAGGAGAAAGAGAGAGGAAGAGGAGTGTGGAGGAAAAGAGAGGAGGAAGAGAGAGGAAGAGGAGAGAGTAGGAAGAGAGAGGGGGAAGAGAGAGCAGGAAGAGAGAGGAAGAAGACTGTGGAGGAAAAGAGAGGAGGAAGAGAGAGGAGGAAGAGAGAGGAGGAAGAGAGAGGAGGAAGAGAGAGGAAGAGGAGTGTGGAGGAAAAGAGAGGAGGAAGAGAGAGGAAGAGGAGAGAGGAGGAGGAGAGAGGAGGAAGAGAGACGAGGAAGAGAGAGAAGGAAGAGAGAGGAAGAAGAGCGTGGAGGAAAAGAGAGGAGGAACAGAGTGGAGGAGGAGAGAGGAGGATGAGAGAGGAGGAGGAGAGGGGAGGAGGAGAGAGGAGGAAGAGAGAGGAGGAAGACAGAGGAGGTAGAGAGAGGAAGAAGAGAGAGGATTAAGAGAGAGTAAAAGGAGAGAGGAGGAAGAGAAAGGAGGAAGATAGCGGAAGAGGAGAGAGGAGGAAGTGAGAGGAGGAAGGGAGAGGAGATAGAGAGTGGAGGTAGAGAGATGACGAAGGCAGAGGGGGAAGGCAGAGGAAGAAGAGAGAGGAAGAGGAGAGAGTAGGAAGAGAGAGGAAGAAGAGAGAGGAGGAAGAGAGGGGAAAAGGAGAGAAGATGAAGAGAAAGGAGGAAGAGAGAAGAAGAGGAGAGAAGAGGAATAGAGAGGAGGAAGATAGAGGAAGAGGAGAAAAGAAGAGAAAGGATGAAGAGAGAGGAGGAATAGAGAGGAGGAAGAGAGAGGAAGAGGAGAGTGGAGGAAGAGAGAGGACGAAGAGAGTGGAGTAAGAGAGAGGAGGAAGAGAGAGGAAGAGGAGAGAGGAGGAAGAGAGAGGAAGAGGAGAGTGGAAGAATAGAGACGAGGAAGAGAGAGGAAGAGGAGAGAGGAGGAAGTGAGAGGAGGAAGAGAGAGGAGGAAGAGAGTGGAGGAAGAGAGAGGAGGAAGAAATAGGAGGAGGAGAGAGGAGGAGGAGAGAGGAGGGAGAGAGAGGAGGAAGAGAGAGGAAGAGGAGAGGGTAGGAAGTGAAAGGAGGAAGAGAGAGGAGAAAGAGAGAGGAGGAGGAGAGAGGAGAAAGAGAGAGGAGGAAGAGAGAGGAAGAGGAGAGAGGAAGAGGAGAGAGGAGGAAGAGAGAGGAGGAAGAGAGAGAAGGACGAGAGAGGAAGAAGAGCGAGGAGGAACAGAGAGGAGGAACAGAGTGGAGGAGGATAGAGGAGGAAGAGAGAGGAGGATGAAAGGGGAGGAAGAGAGAGGAGGAAGAGAGAGGAGAAAGAGAGAGGAGGAAGAGAGAGGAAGAGGAGAGAGGAGGAATTGAGGAAGAGGAGAGAGGAGGAGGAGAGAGGTGGAAGAGTGAGGAGGACGAGAGAGGAGGAAGAGAGAGGAAGAGGAAAGAGGAGGAAGAGAGAGGAGGAAGAGAAAGGAGGAAGAGAGAGGAGGAAGAGAGAGGAAGAGGAGAGTGCAGGAAGACAGAGGAGGAAGAGAGAGGAAGAGGAGAGAGGAGGAGGAGAGAAGAGGAAGAGAGAGGAGGAAGAGAGTGAAGGAAGAGAGAGGAAGAGGAGAGAGGAGGAAGAGAGAGTGGGAATAGAGAGGAAGAGGAGAGTGCAGGAAGACAGAGGAGGAAGAGAGAGGAAGAGGAGAGAGGAGGAGGAGAGAAGAGGAAGAGAGAGGAGGAAGAGAGAGGAAGAGGAGAGAGGAGGAGGAGAGAAGAGGAAGAGAGAGGAGGAAGAGAGAGGAGGAAGAGAGAGGAAGAAGAGAGAGGAGGAAGAGAGAGGAGGAAGAGAGAGAAGGAAGAGAGAGGAGGAAGGGAGAGGAGAAAGGGGGAGGAAGAGGAGAGTGGAGGAAGAGAGAGGAGGAAGAGAGAAGAAGAGGAGAGAGGAATAATAGAGAGGAGGAAGAGAGAGGAAGAGGAGTGTGGAGGAAAAGAGAGGAGGAAGAGAGAGGAAGAGAAGAGAGGAGGAGGAGAGAGGAGGAGGAGAGAGGATAAAGAGAGAGGAGGAAGAGAGAGGAGGAAGAGAGAACAGGAGGCAAGAGGAGGAAGAGAGAGAGGAGGAAGGGAGAAGAGGAAGAGAGAGGAGGATGAGAGAGGTAGAAGAGAGAGGTGAAAGAGAGAGGAGGAAGAGAGAGGAGGAAGAGAGAGGAGGAAGGGAGAAGAGGAAAGGGGAGGAAGAGGAGAGTGGAGGAAGAGAGAGGAGGAAGAGAGAGAAGGAAGAGAGAGGAGGAAGATAGAGGAGGAATAGAGATGACGAGAAGAGTGGATGAAGAGAGAAGAGGAAGAGAGAGGAGAAAGAGAGAGGAAGAGGAGTGTGGAGGAAAAGAGAGGAGGAAGGGAGAGGAAGAGGAGAGAGTAGGAAGAGAGAGGAGGAAGAGAGAGCAGGAAGAGAGAGGAAGAAGACTGTGGAGGAAAAGAGAGGAGGAAGAGAGAGGAGGAAGAGAGAGGAGGAAGAGAGAGGAGGAAGAGAGAGGAAGAGGAGTGTGGAGGAAAAGAGAGGAGGAAGAGAGAGGAAGAGGAGAGAGGAGGAGGAGAGAGGAGGAAGAGAGACGAGGAAGAGAGAGAAGGAAGAGAGAGGAAGAAGAGCGTGGAGGAAAAGAGAGGAGGAACAGAGTGGAGGAGGAGAGAGGAGGATGAGAGAGGAGGAGGAGAGGGGAGGAGGAGAGAGGATGAGGAGATAGGAGGAAGAGAGAGGAGGAGGAGAGATGAATAGGAGAGTGGAGGAATAGAGAGGAGGAAGAGAGAGGAAGAGGACAGAGGAGGAGGAGAGAGGAGGAAGAGAGAGGAGGAAGACAGAGGAGGTAGAGAGAGGAAGAAGAGAGAGGATTGAGAGTAAAAGGAGAGAGGAGGAAGAGAAAGGAGGAAGATAGCGGAAGAGGAGAGAGGAGGAAGTGAGAGGAGGAAGGGAGAGGAGATAGAGAGTGGAGGTAGAGAGATGACGAAGGCAGAGGAGGAAGGGAGAGGAAGAAGAGAGAGGAAGAGGAGAGAGTAGGAAGAGAGAGGAAGAAGAGAGAGGAGGAAGAGAGGGGAAAAGGAGAGAAGATGAAGAGAAAGGAGGAAGAGAGAAGAAGAGGAGAGAAGAGGAATAGAGAGGAGGAAGATAGAGGAAGAGGAGAAAAGAAGAGAAAGGATGAAGAGAGAGGAGGAATAGAGAGGAGGAAGAGAGAGGAAGAGGAGAGTGGAGGAAGAGAGAGGACGAAGAGAGTGGAGTAAGAGAGCGGAGGAAGAGAGAGGAAGAGGAGAGAGGAGGAAGAGAGAGGAAGAGGAGAGTGGAAGAATAGAGACGAGGAAGAGAGAGGAAGAGGAGAGAGGAGGAAGTGAGAGGAGGAAGAGAGAGGAGGAAGAGAGTGGAGGAAGAGAGAGGAGGAAGAAAGTGGAGGAGGAGAGAGGAGGAGGAGAGAGGAGGGAGAGAGAGGAGGAAGAGAGAGGAAGAGGAGAGGGTAGGAAGTGAAAGGAGGAAGAGAGAGGAGAAAGAGAGAGGAGGAGGAGAGAGGAGAAAGAGAGAGGAGGAAGAGAGAGGAAGAGGAGAGAGGAAGAGGAGAGAGGAGGAAGAGAGAGGAGGAAGAGAGAGAAGGACGAGAGAGGAAGAAGAGCGAGGAGGAACAGAGAGGAGGAACAGAGTGGAGGAGGATAGAGGAGGAAGAGAGAGGAGGATGAAAGGGGAGGAAGAGAGAGGAGGAAGAGAGAGGAGAAAGAGAGAGGAGGAAGAGAGAGGAGGAAGGGGGAGGAAGAGGATTGTGGAGGCAAAGTGAGGAGGAAGAGAGAGGAAGAGGAGAGAGGAGGAATTGAGGAAGAGGAGAGAGGAGGAGGAGAGAGGTGGAAGAGTGAGGAGGAAGAGAGAGGAGGAAGAGAGAGGAAGAGGAAAGAGGAGGAAGAGAGAGGAGGAAGAGAGAGGAGGAAGAGAGAGGAGGAAGAGAGAGGAAGAGGAGAGTGCAGGAAGACAGAGGAGGAAGAGAGAGGAAGAGGAGAGAGGAGGAGGAGAGAAGAGGAAGAGAGAGGAGGAAGAGAGTGAAGGAAGAGAGAGGAAGAGGAGAGAGGAGGAAGAGAGAGGGGGAAGAGAGAGGAAGAGGAGAGTGCAGGAAGAGAGAGGAGGAAGAGAGAGGAAGAGGAGAGAGGAGGAGGAGAGAAGAGGAAGAGAGAGGAGGAAGAGAGAGAAGGAAGAGAGAGGAAGAAGAGAGAGGAGGAAGAGAGAGGAGGAAGAGAGAGAAGGAAGAGAGAGGAGGAAGGGAGAGGAGAAAGGGGGAGGAAGAGGAGAGTGGAGGAAGAGAGAGGAGGAAGAGAGAAGAAGAGGAGAGAGGAATAATAGAGAGGAGGAAGAGAGAGGAAGAGGAGTGTGGAGGAAAAGAGAGGAGGAAGAGAGAGGAAGAGAAGAGAGGAGGAGGAGAGAGGAGGAGGAGAGAGGATAAAGAGAGAGGAGGAAGAGAGAGGAGGAAGAGAGAACAGGAGGCAAGAGGAGGAAGAGAGAGAGGAGGAAGGGAGAAGAGGAAGAGAGAGGAGGATGAGAGAGGTAGAAGAGAGAGGTGAAAGAGAGAGGAGGAAGAGAGAGGAGGAAGAGAGAGGAGGAAGGGAGAAGAGGAAAGGGGAGGAAGAGGAGAGTGGAGGAAGAGAGAGGAGGAAGAGAGAGAAGGAAGAGAGAGGAGGAAGAGAGAGGATCAATAGAGATGACGAGAAGAGTGGATGAAGAGAGAAGAGGAAGAGAGAGGAGAAAGAGAGAGGAAGAGGAGTGTGGAGGAAAAGAGAGGAGGAAGAGAGAGGAAGAGGAGAGAGTAGGAAGAGAGAGGAGGAAGAGAGAGCAGGAAGAGAGAGGAAGAAGACTGTGGAGGAAAAGAGAGGAGGAAGAGAGAGGAGGAAGAGAGAGGAGGAAGAGAGAGGAGGAAGAGAGAGGAAGAGGAGTGTGGAGGAAAAGAGAGGAGGAAGAGAGAGGAAGAGGAGAGAGGAGGAGGAGAGAGGAGGAAGAGAGACGAGGAAGAGAGAGAAGGAAGAGAGAGGAAGAAGAGCGTGGAGGAAAAGAGAGGAGGAACAGAGTGGAGGAGGAGAGAGGAGGATGAGAGAGGAGGAGGAGAGGGGAGGAGGAGAGAGGATGAGGAGATAGGAGGAAGAGAGAGGAGGAGGAGAGATGAATAGGAGAGTGGAGGAAGAGAGAGGAGGAAGACAGAGGAGGTAGAGAGAGGAAGAAGAGAGAGGATTAAGAGAGAGTAAAAGGAGAGAAGAGGAAGAGAAAGGAGGAAGATAGCGGAAGAGGAGAGAGGAGGAAGTGAGAGGAGGAAGGGAGAGGAGATAGAGAGTGGAGGTAGAGAGATGACGAAGGCAGAGGAGGAAGGGAGAGGAAGAAGAGAGAGGAAGAGGAGAGAGTAGGAAGAGAGAGGAAGAAGAGAGAGGAGGAAGAGAGGGGAAAAGGAGAGAAGATGAAGAGAAAGGAGGAAGAGAGAAGAAGAGGAGAGAAGAGGAATAGAGAGGAGGAAGATAGAGGAAGAGGAGAAAAGAAGAGAAAGGATGAAGAGAGAGGAGGAATAGAGAGGAGGAAGAGAGAGGAAGAGGAGAGTGGAGGAAGAGAGAGGACGAAGAGAGTGGAGTAAGAGAGAGGAGGAAGAGAGAGGAAGAGGAGAGAGGAGGAAGAGAGAGGAAGAGGAGAGTGGAAGAATAGAGACGAGGAAGAGAGAGGAAGAGGAGAGAGGAGGAAGTGAGAGGAGGAAGAGAGAGGAGGAAGAGAGTGGAGGAAGAGAGAGGAGGAAGAAAGAGGAGGAGGAGAGAGGAGGAGGAGAGAGGAGGGAGAGAGAGGAGGAAGAGAGAGGAAGAGGAGAGGGTAGGAAGTGAAAGGAGGAAGAGAGAGGAGAAAGAGAGAGGAGGAGGAGAGAGGAGGAAGAGATGAGGAGGAAGAGAGAGGAGGAAGAGAGAGGAGGAAGAGAGAGGAGAAAGAGGAAGACGAGAGAGTTGGACTATTGAGGAAGAAGAGAGAGGAGGAACAGAGAGGTGGAAGAGAGAGACGGAAGATAGTGGAGGAAGAGAGAGGAGGAAAAGAGAGGAAGAGGAGAGAGGAGGAGGACAGAGGAGGAAGAGAGAGGAGGAAGAGAGAGGAGGAAGAGAGAGGTGGAAGAGACTGGAAGAGGAGAGAGGAGGAAGAGAGAAGAGGAAGAGAGAGGAGGAAGAGAGAGGAGAAAGAGAGAGGAGGAAGAGAGAAGAGGAAGAGAGAGGAGGAAGAGAGAAGAGGAAGAGAGAGGAGGAAGAGAGAGTAGGAAAATAGAGGAATAGGAGAGAGGAAGAGAGAGGAGAAAGAAAGAGGAGCAAAAGAGAGGAGGAAGCGAGAGGCAGAGGAGAGAGTAGGAAAAGAGAGGAGGAAGACAGAGGAGGATGAGAGAGGAAGAGGAGAGAGGCGAAGGAGAGAGTAGGAAGAGAGAGGAAGAAGAGAGAGGAGGAAGAGAGAAGAGGAAGAGAGAGGAGGAGGAGAGAGGATAAAGAGAGAGGAGGAAGAGAGTAGAAGAGGATATTGGCGGAGCAGAGAGGAGGAAGAGAGAGTAGAAAAAGAGAGGAGGAAGAGAGAGGAGAGAGGAGGACGAGAGAGGAGGAAGAGAGAGGAAGAGGAGAGAAGAGGAGGAGAGAGGAGAAAGAGTGAGGAGGAAGACAGAGGAGGAAGAAAGAGGAGGAAGGGGGAGGAGGAAGAGGGAGGAGGAAGGGAGAGGAGGATTCAGAGGAAGAAAAGAGAAGAGGAAGAGAGAGGAGTAAGAGCCAGAAGGAAGAGAGAGGAAGAGGAGAGAGAAGGATAGAGGAGGATAGAGAGGAGGAAGATAGAGGAGGAAGAGAGATGTCGAAGAGAGAGGAGGAAGAGAGAGGAGGAAAAGAGAGGAGGAAGAGAGAGGAAGAGGAGAGAAGAGAAGGAGAGAGCAGGATGAGTGAGGAGGAAGAGAGAAAAGGAAGAGAGAGGAGGAAAATAGACGAAGAGGAGAGAGGAGGAGAGAGGAGGAGCAGAGAGGAGGAAAAGAGAGGACGAAGAGAGAGGCGAAGGAGAGAGTAGGAAGAGAGAGGAGGAAGAGAGAGGAAGAGGAGAGAGGAGGAAGAGAGAGGTGGAAGAGAGAGGAGAAAGAGAGAGGAAGAGGAGAGAGGCGAAGGAGAGAGTAGGAAGAGAAAGGAGAAAGAGAGAGGAGGAAGAGAGAGGAAGAGGAGAGAGGAGGAAGAGAGAGGTGGAAGAGAGAGGAGGAAGAGAGAGGAGGAAGAAAGAGGTGGAAGAGAGAGGAAGAGGAGAGACGAAGATGAGAGCGGAGGAGAAGAGAGGAGTAAGAGAGAGGAGGAAGAGAGAGGAGGAAGAAAGAGGAAGATGAGAGAGGAGGAGGAGAGAGGAGGAAGAGAGAGGAGGAAGAGAGAGTAGGAATGGAGAGGAGGAAGAGAGAGGAAGAGGAGAGAGGAGGAGGAGAGAGGAGGAAGAGAGAGGAGGAAGAGAGAGGAGGAAGAGAGAGGAGGAAAGAGAGGAGGAAGAGAGAGGAAGAGGAGAGAGGAGGAAGAGAAAGGAGAAAGAGAGAGGAGGAGGAGATAGAAGGAAGAGAGAGGAGGAAGAGAGAGGAGGAATAGAGAGGAGGAAGAGAGAGCAGCAATAGAGAGGAAGAGGAGAGATGAGGAAGAGAGAAGAGCAGGAGAGAGGTGGAGGAGAGAGGAGGAAGAGAGAGGAGGAAGAGAGAGGAGGAAGAGAGTGGAAGAAGAGAGAGGAGGAAGAGAGAGGAAGAGGAGAGAGGAGGAAGAGAGAGGAGGAGGAGAGAGGAGGAAGAGAGAGAAGGAAGAGCGAGGAAGAGGAGAGAGGAGGAAGAGATAGGAAGAAGAGAAAGGAGGAGGAGAGTGGAGGAAGAGAGGAGGAGGAGAGAGGAGGAAGAGAGAGGAGGAAGAGAGAGGAGGAAGATAGAGGAGGAAGAGAGAGGAGGAAGAGAGAGTAGGAAGTGAGAGGAGGAAGAGAATGGAAGAGGACAGAGGAGGAAGAGAGAGGAGGAAGAGAGAGGAGGAAGAGAGGAAGAGGAAACTGGAGGAAGACAGAGGAGGAAGAGAGAGGAGTAAGAGAGAGGAGAAGGAGAGTGGAGGAACAGAGAGGAGTAAGAGAGGGGAAGAAGAGGGGAGGAAGATAGATGAGGAGGAGAGAGGAGGAAGAGAGAGGAGGAAGAGAGAGGAGGAACAGAGAGGAGGAAGAGAGAGGAGGATGTGAGAGTAGGAAGGGAGAGGAGGAGAAGAGAGAAGGGAGAGAGACGAGGAAGAGAGAGGAGGAAGAGAGAGAAAAAAGAGAGAGGAAGAAGAGAGAGGAGGAAGAGAGGAGGAAGAGAGAGGAGGACACAAGAGGAATAGGAGAGAGGAAGAAGAGAGAGGAGAAAGAGAGAGGAGGAGGAAGCAGGAGAAATAGAGAGGAGGAAGAGAGATGAGGAAGAGAGAGGAGAAGGAGAGAGGATGAAGAGAGAGGAGGAAGACAGAGGAGGAAGAATAATGAGGAAGAGAGAGAAAAAAGAGACAGGAGGATGAGAGTGGAGGAAGAGAGAGGAGGAAGAGAGGAGGAGGAGAGAGGAGGAAGAGAGAGGAGGAAGAGAGATGAGGAAGAGAGAGGAGAAGGAGAGAGGATGAAGAGAGAGGAGGAAGACAGAGGAGGAAGAAAAAAGAGGAAGAGAGAGAAAAAAGAGAGAGGAGGATGAGAGTGGAGGAAGAGAGAGGAGGAAGAGAGGAGGAGGAGAGAGGAGGAAGAGAGAGGAGGAAGAGAGGGGAGAAGATAGAGGAGGAAGAGTTAGAAAAAGGAGTGAGGAGGAAGAGAGATGAGGAAGAGAGAGGAAGAGGAGAGAGGAGGAAGAGAGAGGAGGAAGAGAGAGGAGGAAGAGAGAGAAAAATGAGAGAGGAGGAAGAGAGGTGGAAGAGAGAGGAGTAATAGAGAGGAAGAAGAGAGAGGAAGAAGAGAGAGGAAGAAGAGAGAGGAGGAAGGGAGGGGAGGAAGAGAGAGGAGGAAGAGAGGAGGTAGAGAGAGAAAGAGGAGAGAGGAGGATAGAGGAGGAAGAGAGAGGAAGAAGAGAGAGAAGGAAGAGAGAGGAGGAAGAGAAAGGAAGAGGAGAAGGTACGAAGTGAGAGGAGGAAGACAGAGGAGGAGGAGAGAGGAGGAAGAGAGAGGAGGAAGAGAGAGGAGGAAGAGAGAGGAGGAGGAGAGAGGAGGAGGAGAGAGATAGACGAGAGAGGAGGAGAGAGGAGGAAAAGAGAGGAGGAAGAGAGAGGAGGAAGAGAGAGGAGGAGAGAGAGGAAGAGGAGAGAGTAGGAAGTGAGAGGAGGAAGACAGAGGAGGAAGAGAGAGGAAGAGGAGCGAGGAGGAATTGAGAGGAGGAAGTGAGAGGATGAAGAGTGTGGACTAAGAGAGTGCAGGAAGAGAGAGGAGGAAGAGAGAGTAGGAAGAGAGAGGAATAGGAGAGAGGAGAAACTGAGAGCAGGAAGGGAGAGAAGGAAGAGAGAGGAGGAAGAGATAGGAGGAAGAGAGAGGAGGAAGAGAGAGGTGGAAGAGAGTAGAAGAGGAGAGAGGATGAACAGATAGGAGGAAAATAGAGGAGGAAGACAGAGGAGGAAGATAGAGGAAAAGGAGTGTGGAGGAAGAGAGAGGAAGAAGGGAGAGTAGGAAGTGTGAGGAGGAAGAGAGAAAGAGGAGAGAGTAGGAATAGAGAGGAAAAAGAGAGAGGAGGAAGAGAGAGGAGGAAGAGAGAGGAGTAGGAGAGATGAGAAAGAGAGAGGAAGAGGAGAGAGGAAGAGGAGAGAGGAGAGAGGAGGAAGAGAGAGGAGGAAGACAGAGCAGGAAAAGAGAGGAAGAGGAGAGAGGAGAGAGGAGGAAGAGAGAGGAGGAGGAGAGAGGAAGAGCAGAGAGGAGGAAGAGAGAGGAGGAAGGGAGGGGAGGCTGAGAGAGAAGGAAGAGAGAGGAGGAGGAGAGAGGAGGATGAGAGAGGAAGAGGAGAGAGGAGGAAGAGAGAGGAGGAAGAGAGAGGAGGAAGAGAGAGGAGGAAGAGAGAGGAGGAAGAGAGAGGAGGAAGAGAGACGAGGAAGAGAGAGGAGGAAGAGAGAGGAGGAAGAGAGAGGAAGATGAGAGAAAAGGAGGAGAGAGGAGAAAGAGAGAGAAGGAAAAGAGAGGAGGAAGAGAGAGGAGGAAGGGAGAGGAGGAAGAGAGAGGAGGAAGAGAGAGTAGGAAGAGTGAGGACGAAGGCAGAGGAGGAAGAGAGAGGAAGAAGAGAGAGGAAGAGGAGAGAGGAGGAAGAGAGAGGAAGAGGAGAGAGGAGTTGGAGAGAGGAGGAAGAAGAGGAGGAAGAGAGAGGAGAAAGAGAGAGGAAGAGGAGTGAGGAGGAGGACTGAGGAAGAAGAGATAGGAGGGAGAGAGAGGAGGAAGAGAGATGAGGAAGAGGGAGGAAGAGGAGAGAGGAGAGAGGAGTATGAGAGTGGAGGAAGAGAGATTAGGAAGAGAGAAAAGAAGAGGAGAGAGGAGGAGCATAGAGGAGAAAGAGAGAGGATGAAGAGATAGGAGGAAGGGAGAGGAGGAAGAGAGAGGAGAAGGAGACAGAAGGAAGAGAGAGGAGGAAGACAGAGGAGGAAGAGAGAGGAAGAGTAGAGAGGAGGAGGAGAGAGGAGGAAGACAGAGGAGGAAGAGAAAGGAGGAAGAGAGAGGAGGAAGAGAGAGGACGAGGAGAGAGTAGGACGAGAGAGGAGGAAGAGAGAGGAGGAAGAAAAGGAGGAAGAGAGAGGAAGAGGAGAGTGGAGAAAAAAAAAGGAGGAAGAGAGAGGAGGAAGACAGAGGAGGAAGAGAGAGGAGGAAGAGAAAGGAAGAGGAGAGAGGAAGAGAGAAGAGGAAGAGAGAGGAGGAAGAGTTAGAAGGAAGAGAGAGGAAGAGGAGATTGGAGGAAGAGAGAGGAGGAAGGGAGAGGAGGAACAGACAGGACGAAGAGAGTGGAGGAAGAGTGAGGAGGAAGAGAATGGAGGAAAAGAGAAAGAAGAGAGAGGAGGAAGAGAGAGGAGGAGGAGAGAGGTGGATGAGAGAGGAAGAGGAGAGAGGATGAAGAGAGTGCAGGAAGAGAGAGGAGGATTAGAGAGGAGGAGGAGAGAGGAGGAAGAGAGAGGAGGAAGAGAAAGGAGGAAGAGAGAGGAGGAGGAGAGAGGAGGAGGAGAGAGGAAGAGGAGAGAGGAGGAGAGAGGATTAAGAGAGAGGAGGAAGAGAGAGGAGGAAGAGAGAGGAGGAAGAGAGAGGAAGAGGAGAGAGTAGGAAGTGAGAGGAGGAAGAGAGAGGAGGAAGACAGAGGAGGAAGAGAGAGGAGGAGGAGAGAGGAGGAAGAGAGAGGAGGAAGAGAGAGGAAGAGGAGCGAGGAGGAATTGAGAGGAGGAAGTGAGAGGATGAAGAGTGTGGAGTAAGAAAGTGCAGGAAGAGAGAGGAGGAAGAGAGAGTAGGAAGAGAGAGGAATAGGAGAGAGGAGAAACTGAGAGGAAGAAGGGAGAGAAGGAAGAGAGAGGAGGAAGAGATAGGAGGAAGAGAGAGGAGGAAGAGAGAGGAAGAAGAGAGAGGAAGAGGAGAGAGAGGAAGAGAGAGGAGGAAGAGAGAGGAAGAGGAGAGAGGAGTTGGAGAGAGGAGGAAGAGAGAGGAGAAAGAGAAAGGAGAAAGAGAGAGGAAGAGGAGTGAGGAGGAGGACTGAGGAAGAAGAGATAGGAGGAAGAGAGAGGAGGAAGAGAGATGAGGAAGAGGGAGGAAGAGGAGAGAGGAGAGAGGAGTATGAGAGTGGAGGAAGAGACATTAGGAAGAGAGAAAAGAAGAGGAGAGAGGAGGAGCAGAGAGGAGGAAGAGGTAGGATGAAGAGATTGGAGGAAGGGAGAGGAGGAAGAGAGAGGAGAAGGAGAGAGAAGGAAGAGAGAGGAGGAAGACAGAGGAGGAAGAGAGAGGAAGAGTAGAGAGGAGGAGGTGAGAGGAGGAAGAGAGAGGAGGAAGAGAAAGGAGGAAGAGAGAGGAGGAACAGAGAGGACGAGGAGAGAGTAGGAGGAGAGAGGAGGAAGAGAGAGGAGGAAGAAAAGGAGGAAGAGAGAGGAAGAGGAGAGTGGAGAAAAAAAAAGGAGGAAGAGAGAGGAGGAAGACACAGGAGGAAGACAGAGGAGGAAGAGAAAGGAAGAGGAGAGAGGAAGAGAGAAGAGGAAGAGAGAGGAGGAAGAGTTAGAAGGAAGAGAGAGGAAGAGGAGATTGGAGGAAGAGAGAGGAGGAAGTGAGAGGAGGTACAGACAGGACGAAGAGAGTGGAGGAAGAGTGAGGAGGAAGAGAATGGAGGAAAAGAGAAAGAAGAGAGAGGAGGAAGAGAGAGGAGGAGGAGAGAGGAGGATGAGAGAGGAAGAGGAGAGAGGAAGAAGAGAGAGGAGGAAGAGAGAGGAGGAAGAGAGAGGAGGAGGAGAGAGGAGGAAGAGAGAGGAGGAAGAGAGACGAGGAAGAGAGAGGAGGAAGTGAGAGGAGGAAGAGAGAGGAAGATGAGAGAGAAGGAGGAGAGAGGAGAAAGAGAGAGAAGGAAAAGAGAGGAGGAAGAGAGAGGAGGAAGGGAGAGGAGGAAGAGAGAGGAGGAAGAGAGAGTAGGAAGAGTGAGGACTAAGGGAGAGGAGGAAGAGAGAGGAAGAAGAGAGAGGAAGAGGAGAGAGAGGAAGAGAGAGGAGGAAGAGAGAGGAAGAGGAGAGAGGAGTTGGAGAGAGGAGGAAGAGAGAGGAGAAAGAGAGAGGAGAAAGAGAGAGGAAGAGGAGTGAGGAGGAGGACTGAGGAAGAAGAGATAGGAGGAAGAGAGAGGAGGAAGAGAGATGAGGAAGAGGGAGGAAGAGGAGAGAGGAGAGAGGAGTATGAGAGTGGAGGAAGGGAGATTAGGAAGAGAGAAAAGAAGAGGAGAGAGGAGGAGCAGAGAGGAGGAAGAGGTAGGATGAAGAGATAGGAGGAAGGGAGAGTAGGAAGAGAGAGGAGAAGGAGAGAGAAGGAAGAGAGAGGAGGAAGACAGAGGAGGAAGAGAGAGGAAGAGTAGAGAGGAGGAGGAGAGAGGAGGAAGAGAGAGGAGGAAGAGAAAGGAGGAAGAGTGAGGAGGAAGAGAGAGGACGAGGAGAGAGTAGGAGGAGAGAGGAGGAAGAGAGAGGAGGAAGAAAAGGAGGAAGAGAGAGGAAGAGGAGAGTGGAGAAAAAAAAAGGGGGAAGAGAGAGGAGGAAGACAGAGGAGGAAGAGAGAGGAGGAAGAGAAAGGAAGAGGAGAGAGGAAGGGAGAAGAGGAAGCGAGAGGAGGAAGAGTTAGAAGGAAGAGAGAGGAAGAGGAAATTGGAGGAAGAGATAGGAGGAAGGGAGAGGAGGAACAGACAGGAGGAAGAGAGTGGAGGAACAGTGAGGAGGAAGAGAATGGAGGAAAAGAGAAAGGAGAGAGAGGAGGAAGAGAGAGGAGGAAGAGAGAGGAGGAAGAGAGATGAAGAGTAGAGGAGGAAGAGAGAGGAGGAGGAGAGAAGAAGAGGAGAGAGGATGAGGAGAGAGTAGAAGGAGAGATGAGGAAGACAGAGGAGGAAGAGAAGAGAGGTAGAGAGATGAGAAGGAGAGAGGAGGAAGAGAGAGGAGGAAGAGAGAGGAGGAAGAGAGAGTAAGAGGAGAGAGAAGGAAGAGTTAGGTGGAAGAGAGAGGAGGAAGAGAGAGGAAGAAGAGAGAGGAAGAAGAGAGTGGAGGAAGGGAGGGGAGGATTAGAGAGGAGGAAGGGAGTGCAGAAAGAGAGAGGAGGAACAGAGGAGGTAGAGAGAGGAAGAGGAGAGAGGAGGATAGAGGAGGAAGAGAGAGGAGGAAGAGAGAGAAGGAAGAGAGAGGAGTAAGAGAAAGGAAGAGGAGAAGGTAGGAAGTGAGCGGAGGAAGAGAGAGGAGGAGGAGAGAGGAGGAAGAGAGAGGAGGAGGAGAGAGTAGGAGGAGAGAGGAAGAGGAGAGAGGAGGAGAGAGGAGGAAGAGAGAGGAGGAAGAGAGAGGAGGAAGAGAGAGGAGGAAGAGAGAGGAGGAAGAGAGAGGAGGAAGAAAAGGAGGAAGAGAGAGGAAGAGGAGAGTGGAGAAAGAGAAAGGAGGAAGAGAAAGGAGGAAGAGAGAGGAAGAGGATAGCAGAGGAAGTGTTAGGAGGAAGAGAGAGGAGGAAGAGGGAGGAGGAAGAGAGAGGAGGAAGAGGAGAGAGGACGAGAGAGGAGGAAGAGAGAAGAGGAAGAGAGAGGAGGAAGGGATAGGAGGAAGAGAGAGCAGGAAGAGAGTGGAAGAAGAGAGGAGGAAGAAGAAAGTGGAGGAGGAGAGAGGAGGAGGAGAGAAGAGAAAGAGAGAGGAGGAAGAGAGAGAAGGAAGAGAGTGGAGTAAGAGAGAGGAGGAAATGTGAGGAGGAAGAAAGAGGAGAAGGAGAGAGGAGGAAGAGAGAGGAGGAAGACAGAGGAGGAAGAGAGAGGAGGAAGAGAGAGGAAGAGGATTGAGGAGGAGGAGAGAGGAGGAAGAGAGAGGAGGAGGAGAGAGGAGGAAGAGAGAGGAGGAAGTCAGAGGAGGAAGAGAGAGGAGGAAGAGAGTGGAAGAATAGAGAGGACGAAGAGAGAGGAAGAAGAGAGAGGAATAAGAAAGTGGAGGAGGAGAGAGCAGGAGGAGAGAAGAGAAAGAGAGTGGAAGAAGATAGAGAAGGAAGAGAGTGGAGTAAGAGAGAGGAGGAAGAGATAGGAAGAGAGAGGAGGAGAGAGGAAGAGAGAGGAAGAACATAGAGGAAGAAGAGAGAGGAAGAAGTTATGGGAGAGAGAGGAGGGAGAGAGAGGAGGGAGAGAGAGAAGGGAGAGAGAGGAGGGAGAGAGAGGAGAAAGAGAGAGGAGGAAGAGAGAGGAGGAAGAGAAAGCAGGAAGTCAGAGGAAGAGAGAGGAAGAGAGAGGAAGTGAGGGGAAGAGAGAGTGGGATAGGGAGCGAGAAGCAGCTGGCAGAAAGGGGAGAGAGGAGGAGAGGGGAGGTGGAGAGGGGAGTAGGAGAGGGGAGGGAGAGAGGTTGGGGAGAGGAGGTGGGGGAGAGGAAGGTGGGGGGAGAGGATTGTGGGCGGAGAGGAAGGTCGGGAGAGGGACGGAGGGAGAGGGAGGGGTGGAGAGTAGGTTGGGAGCGAGGGCAGGAGAGGAAGCGCGGGAGAGGAAGGGCTGAGAGGAAGGAGGGGAGAGGAAGAGGGGGAGGAGAAGTGTGTGAGAGGAAGTGGGGGGAGATGAAGGGGGGGAGAAGAAGGGGGGGAGAGGAAGGGGGGAGAGGAAGGGGGGGTGGTTAAGGGCGGGTGAGGAAGAGGGGGTGAGGAAGGGGGGGTGAGGAATGGGGGGAGAGTGAGGGGGGGCGAGGGAGAAGGGGAGGTGTGGAGAGGGAGGGGTGTAGTGGAAGGGGGGGAGAGGAAGTGGGGGAGAGGAAAGGGGGGAGAGGAAGTGGGGGTGATTAAGGGGGGGGTGAGGAAGAGGGGGTGAGGAAGGTGGGGTGAGGAATGGGGGGAGAGTGAGGGGGGGTGAGGGAGAGGAGGAGGTGTGGAGAGGGAGGGGTGGAGTGGAAGGAGGGGAGAGGAAGGGGGGGAGAGGAAGGGGGGAGAGCAAGGGGGGGAGAGGAAGGAGGGGAGAGGAAGGGGGGAGATGAAGGGGGGAGAGGAAGGGGGGGAGAGGAAGGGGGGGAGGTGGGGTGAGGAAGCGGGGGTGAGGAAGGGGGGGAGAGGAAGGGGGGGAGAGGGAGGGGGGAGAGGGAAGGGGAGAGGGAGGGGGTATAGGGACGGGGGGAGGGGGGGAGGGCGAGAGGGAGCGGGGAGGGGGGGAGGCGGGGAGAGAGAGGGAGGGAGGGGAGATGTGGGGAGAGGGGGGAGGGAGGGGAGAGGAGGGGCAGGAGAGGAATGAAGCGCCGGCGGGGGAGCGCCGGTGGGGGATGAAGAAGAAGAGAGAGAGAGAGGGGGAACGGAGGGGGGGATGATAAAGGAGAGAGACAGAGAGATGAGAGAGATAGTGGCGGGGGGGGGAGTGTAAGAGTCGGTCAGAAGATCAGCATTGTCTCAACATTGTCATCAGGGACATGGACAGTGAGATACCCGACAACGGCCTGTTTGGAGCGCAGTTGCCGATCCTTGGAGTGGAATGTGGTGCAAAAGCTCCTGAATGCAGAACTGTGTGGCACAGCCAGTGCTGTGCTGTTCTCCTGAGTACTGAACCGTGTGGTGCAGGCAGTGCAGTGCTGTTCTTTGGTGCCTGAACTGTGTAGTACAAAGAGTGTTGTGCTATTGTTCAGTACCTGGGCCTAGGCGGAGCTGTTAGAGATAATTGCATAGCCATTGTCAAAAAGATGGATCGCGACTGTTGCCATAACATCGATGAAGAAATCATGAACCTTAGATGAACTTTGCTTCATTATAATACCAAAACACACCTCCTGGTCGAAGGCTACCCGCCTCCAAGACTGACCACACCTCAGACACTCCCCCCTGCACACGCGCGATGGCCTCGCTTGAGAAGGGTGGAGATATAATAATTGAATTCTGAGAAGGGCGGAGACCCCTGAGGCAGAGGAGAAGCAAGGTGTGTTACTGAGCATAAAAGATGACTTCTGGACAACGAAAATGGGAAGCTTCCCCACCAAGGACCACGACGATCGACGACGCAGCATCAGCTGGACCCGGGACCGTTAGGACATTGTGAGATCAGCGCTGGTAACTATAACCTCTCTCCCTCCTCTCTCTAAACTTTACTTTACTTTTCTCCTTTCTTTCATCCATCTCTAACTATCGCGTGCCACTTCACAGGCAACACAATAAAGTTTCACTCTTTGATTACTGCTATCCCCTTTGGTGTTGGTCCCCTTAATTTTGCACTTCCAAGATCATAGCAAACAAACCATCACGAGTCCACCGAGTGGACCGTGACAAGGGGGGAGAGGGGGAACCAGGAGGCAGGGAGAGGAAAGCAAAGAGAGAGAGAGAGAGAGAGAAAGGGAGAACAAGGAGGGGGGAGACGTGAAAGAAGAGAGAGAGGGGGGGTGACTTGTGGAAACATGACTCCACAACCTATAAGGTTATAAAGTAGATATGTTTATTCAGCGCTGAGGCACACGGGGGATCGCTCCACCAGAAACATGTGCACCTCTCATGACACCTTGTCTTGGCTTTATGCTACAAAGCATCACATATTCATAATACGCCTATACGTATGCATGACCTATCCCTGTTTCATATTATAACGAGCCTGAAAGTCTTTCACGTGTTCCACCCTGGTCTCCTCCTAGTTGCATCTGTGCAGCATGTCCCGGTGGTTGTGGGCTGGGATCGCAGAGATGAAGTAGCTCCTCTTCCTCACTGTTGAACTTTTTACCTCCGTTCCTTGCGCAGTCTTTGTAGCCTCCTGGACTCAGGCCGGACCATAGGGTTGGTTTTGACCAGTTTTTAGGGCTGTCTTCCTATTCCATCAGGAAGCGTTCCCTCACAGCTTCCATTAATCAAGGTTTCCATATTGTTGTGCTCTCTGGCCCATCGACTATGATCTATTATCCTATTCAATCTTAGTTATCTTTTAACTAATGGGCCTCTAGCTTGATCTCTAAGTCTTCCATCTTTATCTCTAAACTAAGTTACACCTTCATTTCTTGAGTGCCTAATTTCTATATCCTATTTTAATTTCCTAGCTCCTCATCTCAATTCCCCCCTGTGGTGGTGCAATTCTTACCCCCCCCCCCCTTTGTTGGGCTGCTTGGTGCTAGGTGCGATTCCACCCACATCCCCCGAGCTATACACCAGTCTGTGGAGATAAGGACTGACAATGTTAACGAGCCTGGCTCCTGCCCCTCCCGATTGCTCTGAAATGGTTAAAATGGCCCATCAACTCCAAGGGCCTGGCACACCTGTGCCTGGGATGTCATCAAATGGGAACAATAACAGAGTCACACATTAATCAAATTCTTGTGTAACTGCTGGAAGGCACCAGAAGGTATTTGACAAAAGTCAATTATCTTGGACCCTATAAATGGTGGCCACCAGGGAGACCCTTTGAGCTCTCCTGGATCGCAGCGGGCCTGTGACCAGCATCTCCCCTGAGCTGGGACGCCTCTCAGGTACCAAACCCTTAAGCTGTCGTCTGTTCCAGACAGAAGGCCAGGGCAAAGTCCCCTGCTCGAGTCTCAATTATCGCCCGTTGAGGAATGCCAAGGCATTGTGAGTATTTGCTCTAAACTTGAGAGGGAAATTTTCTTTGAGCTAGCTTCTCTTCACTCTGTGTGTGTGGGGGGGGGGGGGGGGGGGTGGAGGGGTATGTACCCTTGTTTCTGTGTATGTCCATTCTGTGTTCATTCTACTGAATCCAAACACCTTTGTTTCTGTATGTTTGTCCATTTTGTTATGTGCATGCATGTGTATATATATAGGTACTGTTAAGTAAGTTAGTGTGAATCTTGTCATTTTAGAATGTGAATAAGTTGCTTTTCTTTTAGTATTTCTAAATTATTTTATAATAATAAATTGCTGTTAGTTATTAATAAACCTATATTTCTTACTAAATATTACCGTGTCAATACTTTCATCTGCGACACCCCCTTTTCTAAGACATTAATAAATTCTTTTGCTACCTTTAATAAACTGACTCCTGATCTAACACCTTAGAAAAGTACTTGTTTGATTCCAGCCTATACCTAAGCTGATTCTTCTTCCATGTGACATAAGCATCTCCAGTGTTCTGTCATAATTGCCATCAGGTGGTCTCCATACTCCCGTCAGATCATGAGGGGTAGGTCCCTCTACCCAACCTGTCATATTTGTAAACCATGGGATGTTAAATTTGGGAATACCTAGAAAAAGGAAATTGACCTGATTTTGGTAATTCTGTGCATACCCAGCAATCTGACAAATTATTTCCTTGAGCCATCCCGTGAAGAAGGCCTACAAAGAAATTCTGGTTCCATGCTACCACAACACCATAGATGTTGACCAAGATTATCGTGAAAAATACAATTTTCCTGGCCGAATTTGTGTAACCTTCCATGGAGATCTATGGACCTTCTTCACTCCGGTATGATGGATCCAGGCGCTCTGCTCCTTGATCTTAATTGCCGTAAAGGAGGTGAGGAGTACTTGGAATGGTCCTTCCCATTGCGATTCCAGAGGCTTTTCTGCAAGAGACTTAACACACACGTAATCCCCAGGCTGTATATTATGCACAGGTCCATCTAACCCTCTACTTCGAGTTCCAAACACATGTTTTCCAATTTTATTGAGCTGTTTACCCAATGCCAGCAGATATGAAGTTACAGTCTCATCCCCTGCCTGCATGGATATGCCCTTTTGTATGCTATAGGGTCGTCCGTACAGAATTTCAAAAGGACTTAACCCCTCTCTTGCCCTTGGCTTAGTTCATATGCGCAGAAGGGCCACAGGAAGAGACTGAAGCCAAGCCAAATTAGTCTCCTGTCCAAGTTTCACAATCTGCTGTTTGACTAAATGATTCATCTTTTCTACTTGGCCACTTGACTGGGGATGATATGGGGTATGAAGCTGCCAATCTATATCTAAATGGCAGCTGATTTGTTGCACCACCTTTGAAATGAAACGTGGCCCTCTGTCAGAAGATATTGTTGCTGGAACCCCAAAGTGTAATATTATTTCTTGTATTAATATTCTGGTCACCTCCCGAGCTTTGGCGGTTCTGGTAGGGAACGCTTCCAGCCAGCCTGAAAAGGTATCTGTTAATACCAATAGGTATCTATACCCCCCTTTGATTTTTCAGAACTTCCAAGAAATCTGCCATTGTTGCCCAGGTGCATTGCCTTTCCCAATTGAGCCCATTTCCAATCTGGGGGTATTTTTAGGATTAGTCTGGAGGCAAAGATCACACTGTTGAGTCACTTGTCTTACTGTAGTATATAAATTTCTAGCTCTGATATCTTTAATTAAGTGTTTATATAGGGTCTCTGCTCCCCAGTGTCCTTTCTGAGGTTCCTCCCTTACCGGGGACCATATTAAGTAAGAGGGAATGACTATCTTTCCTTGCTGGGTGAGGGCCCAACCTTCCTCATTATATGATCCTTCCAGATCTGTGATAAGTTTTTGATCTTCTTTAATATAATTAGGCTTACCCTCTAGGGAACTTCGCCCATCAGGGATTAAAGCTCCTTCTACTTTTACCTCTCCTTTGGCTGCTCATTTTGCCTCTCTGTCAGCCAGCTCATTTCCCTTCTCCAAATCTGAGTTCACCTTTTGCTGTGCCTTGATGTGCATGATTGCTACTTTTTTAGGAAGCTGGACTGCTTCCAACAGTCTCAAAATTTCCTCTGCATGTCTGATGTTTTTACCCTGGGAGTTCAATAGTCCTCTCTCTTTCCAAATTGCTCCATGCACATGTACGACTCCAAGGGCGTATTTTGAGTCCGTATAGATATTCACAGCCTTGCCTTGGGCCAACTCCAAAGTGCAGGTCAGGGCAATTATTTCTGCCTTTTGCGCAGAGGTATTCATGGGCAAATGCCCTGATTCTATTATTTCCTGGCTGGTAGTAACAGCATACCCAGCATATCTTTTACCGCTTAGGACATAGCTGTTTCCATCCGTGAACCAGTTCTCTGTGTTCTCCACAGGGCTGTCTCTCAAGTCGTCTAGGCCAAAGACTCCAAAGAATGCTCATGGACACAAGGAAGAACTCTGGAGGAGATTTCAGAAGAGTACAGATGTCCTTGGGAGGCCTGGGACCAGATGGAGACACCCTAGATGACAGAGAGGATGACAATAAGACCACTTCCTCCAAAACATAAACCCGCAGACAGGTTTGTGACAAAACAAGACAGGATCAACATCCCCTAGAGAGCTAAAATGGGGTGGTAGTACCCAAAGAACATCTCAGGACACACAGTGACTGGGACCACAGGGGGCACAAAATCTTCATAGGAAAAACAGAGATCAAAACAGACTCAACATGCTACCAAAACTCACTGGAGTACAAAGAAGTTCTCAAGACGCATCCTAGATGGCATAGACAAAAAAAAAAAACCAACACTCCCTTTTTGGAATGGAGATATTAACAGCACACAATTGCGACAAAGCAAACCCAAAGAGGGCTTACGTTGCTAAAAGCATGGTGCCTGAAATATCGAAGACTTCAACAAGCATCATGACATCTGCACACGTGTTCTGAGCAGCAGAACATCCAAAAGACTGCTCGAGAACATGATCAAGTCATCCAGATACAATTTGAACATACTACAGATGTCCTCACTAGATCAGGAACTGAACACATAGATGCTACCTACCATATAAAACAACATAAGTGTTCTGCAAATGAAATATGGCATCAGGAAATATTCCCGCTGAGCAAGTAGGGTGCAAAGTGCACTACAGAACCAAAACAGGGCTTCGGAGCATTAGGAGGCCTCAGGAGGCATTATGACAACACTAGAATGATGCTGAGAGTAACACAGAGACAGAAGGCAACTCTGGGACACAATGGAAAACCCAAGCAGGTGTCACAGCAAGGTACACATCTCAGAGGATGAAGGACTGCATGGAGACACTTGACATGGCATTGAATACAGCAAGAGTGTTCCAGCCCACAGAAAAACCCAAGAGCAATGGTTGTCTCTGAGTACGAGTCCCACAAAGAGGGCTACAGACCACAAAGGGCACTGTGCAGCGTAACAATGGCCTCAGTAAGGGCAGTTACTGTAACAAGTGCTCTCTAAGAGTTGGAAGAAAGTTGGACTTAGAGGCAAACAAAACACTGCAAACAAAATGAGGTACCTGAGAGGGGATCTGAACAATATACAGATGTTCTCAGTTTATAGGGAAAAAAATGAAAGCACTAGCTATAGCACATGAAAAGGTAATAGTGCTCCGAGCACAGGGAAAGCCAGGCAGAGACTTGCCTCAGAACAATAAATATACAAAGCCTGCTACAGACCTAAAGGATGACTGTGCAACGCAAGGATGTTTGAATGAAATATTGTGATTAAAAAAAGACAGCACAAGGAAAACAGAAATTTATTGAGGACTAAAAGGGGTGAGAGACGTAAAAGGGATGGGTGCATAAAAAAAGGGTCATAAAGTTCAAAGACCACATAAAGGACAAAAAAAAGTAGAGGCCAAAAAGGCTACAGAAACTCAGAATGGAAGGCTAGAAGGGACATAGAGACCAGAAAACTCTGGAAGCCAAAAATGGGGGCCAAAAAAGGTGAGAAAAAAAAATGAAGGCGCTAGGGAAATTATACACCACAAAAAAGTCAATGCAGAAAAGGGGTGTGAGGTGTGAGAGGCATGTGAGCCGAGGAGATGGGGACAGAGAGCAAGAGGCAAAACAATCAAGTCCTCCTTGCCGCTGCCGCCACTCTCGCCGCCCTTGCCTCCCTCACCGCCGCTGTCTCTCTCAGCCTCCTTGCCGCCGCCCTCGCCACCGGCCTCCTCGGCATCGTTGTCAGACTCGCCGTCCTCCTCAAATGCAGTGGGAGGCCAGAGGTCAGTAGAGGCCACAGAAATTGGAGGCTGGAGGGCAAATCTAGGCAGAAAAGTGTAGATGTCAAAAAGGAGTGTGAGGTGTGACAGGCATGTGAGTGTGAAAAGGGCTGGAAGCCAAAAAGGGGTGGGAGGAGGTGGGTGAAGTAGAGATGGAGAAATCACTAGAAAAGGAGTGAGGAGTCCTGCAGGGACAGGGCAGAAGAAAAACTAGGTCAGGGATAGAGACCAAGGGAGAGAGATAATGATGAGTGGGGAGAAGAAAGAACAGAGAGAGAGAAATGAGATGTGGGGGCAAAGGAAGGTGGGAGGGAGAGCAAGAGACTCTGAAATCCAGAGGGATTGGAGAGGATGAGAAAGGGGGAGAGGGAGAAAGGGAGAGGGAACAGGACAGAGAGAGGGAGAAAGAAAAGACCGTGATGGGCTGGAGGGTGAAGGGGAAAGGCCACGGAGCAGCACAGAGTGTAATGATAATCATGGGACAGGGAGCTGGGCACGGCGTGATAGCGGGAAACAACGCGACAGAGTGGTGTGGGGCTCTAGAGGCAAAGTGTTCAGGAGAGGATGGAGGACAGAGAGAAGAAGAGAAAAGGGACAGAGAACAAGGTAGTGATGGAGAAAGAAACAGCAGACACCAAGAGATGAGGAGAGGGACAGAAGCAAGGCAGGGAGGTGGAGAAAGAACAACAAGCCAGCGACAGGAAACAGGCCAGAGGGATCGGGAAAGAGAGGAGGCAGGCCAGAGGGATGTAGAAGGCAGGGGAGGGACAGGGAGCCAGAGAGCAGGAGACCACTGCGGAAGGGAGAGGGACACAGAGCAGGATGCTGGTCTGGGACCAACAAGAGCAACAGAGGGAATGACAGAGAGGAGGGACACGAGAAGAGACGGGGACAGAGAACAAGAGGCGAAGCAATCAAGAGTTGAGACAGGGAACAGCGCAAAGGGTCTGAGAGAGGACAAAGTGAAGAGGGTGGAGGACAGGGACAGCGAGCAACAGGTTGGGGTGGGCAGCAGTCTGCGAGATTACAGGATGGAGGGAGGAAGAGAAGGAGGCAGGGAGAGAGGAAGGCCGGGACACGGAGCGGCACAGACAGGCACCGAGAGGGAAAGTGTGGCAACTGAGGCACGGACTCTCCATTGAAGTGCAGAAGGAAAATCCTTTATTATTACAATGATACATACTTACACTCTCGCTATGCTCTCGCTTCCTTAGCTCTTCCTTCATGATAAGCAAAGCAGCAGCTAGATGGTCATCAACACTCTTATCCCACAAACAGTTCCATACCACACAGGCAGTCTCGGTGCTGCTATTTTCTTCACCACACTAACACAGCCTGGTATCTCTCTTCGACAGCCTGTTTCTCCTCCAAGCCTTGCTGCTTCTCCAGGCTGGCGCAGAGCAGAGCTGGCGCTTCTCCAAACCAGCACAGGACAGAGTTCCTGCCTGGCTGGCTGGCCAAGCGGAGTTCTTCTGGGCAGAGTTCTCCCCCTTCCCCGAGCTCCCCAAACTGAGCTCTCTGGCTGAGCTGACTGGCCCATGTCCACTTGGCTCTTAAGTATTGAATCTCCCACAGCTGTGCAGGGCTGACAGACCAATGCCGACTTGCCTCTTAATCATTTACCAGTAACACATGATTTGGCTCTTGACATATTGAATGTCCCACAGCTGCACAGAGCTGACACTCCCACAATAAAGAACCCCAGGGAACAGGCCAGAGTACTTGTGGGGGAAAAGAGACCAATGCCCATCAGGACAAAGAACTGGAGAAGGGAATAAAGAGCACTAGGCTGCAGGAGCAAGACAGGAAGAAAAAAAAGGTAGGAGAGGGAGCAGGACAAAGGCATCTAGAGAAAAAGGAACAGGGAGGGCTAGAAGAACAGAGAGCGAGAGGGAGAGGGAACAGGAGAGAAGAGAGAGGAGAGCAGAAGTAAAGGGAAGCCAAACATATCACAGCAGCGTGGGATAGAGAGGGGGACAGGGGAGAGCCCAAAAAGCACAGGAGAGATGATGGGGCCCCGAGGGCCCGGGACTCACCACAGCTGTCGCTCTCTGCACTGCCAGGGACATTTGCCACTTCAGATCCTACTTGCTCCTTCTCTCCTCCCTTCCTCTTCTGTAGCTCCAGTCCCTTGGCTGTCCCCCACCTCAGCGAATAGGCGGGTGTCGCTCAGCTCTTACAAGACCAGGCGTCCTACACATGCAGCCTCGCTCGCTCACGCACTACGCGGCCGTACCGTGCTTGGGGTGACGCACGCAGACCCCGGGTGCACGGTGGCGGCCTGGCCCGCTGTGGACTATGAAGAGGGCTCCTTCCTCACCCAGAGAGGCAGGCTCTCTCTTCCCACAGTGGAGGCAGCTGCTGCCCAGGCGGCCTTGACTTTCTTCCTGTTTCTCAGGCCTCTCCAGCTTCAGCTGTGACAGCTCCTCTCCAAACATTTGAGCCCGGTTTGCACTGAACCCTTGGCCTTGCATGCCAGGAGTGGCAAGGGGACACAGAGGCCAGCAAATAGTGGAGACCAAAGGGCAGGTAAAGGGCAGAAACTTGTGGAGTACGAAATGGGGTGGGAGACTGGAAAGGGCTGGGTGGGCAAAAAAGGGTCCAAAGTTCAAAGAGCACATAAAGGCCAGAATAAAGGAGGGGGCTGAAAAGCTGCTAGAGGTCAGAAAGGGAGGGTGGAAGGGAAATAGAGGCCAGAAAAATGTGGAAGCCAAAAAGGGGTGTGTGGTGGTTTAGCCCCTGCCGGGGTCTGAGACCACGCGGCCGCTGCCCCTCCCCCACAAAGGGAGTGAAATACAAAGCCCCAAGACTGAAATAAGGAAAGGTTTAATACAACAATGCAATAGCAACACAACAAACAACAGCAATAACAATAACAGTAATAGTGATAGCAATGAACAGAGCAAAATAGCTACCAAATACAGCAGTTTGAAGCACGATGTACAAAACCACGAGTGCACCGCGCTCCGCGCCAGGAAAAATGTGACCTGCCAGGATGTGACGTCCGCATGGTATCTGAATAACCCGGCTAGAGCTCCCCCCCCACTGCTGGGGAAACTTAACCCTATCCTGGTTAAACCAGGACAGGGTGGGAGGCTGAAAAGAGCTGGGAAGAGAGTAGAGGCTAGGAAAAATTGGAGGCCAAGAGGTGGTGGGAGGCCAAAAGCAAGTAGAGGCCAGAGAATTTGGAGGCCAGAGGGCAAATATAGGCCAGAAAAAGGTAGATGCCAAAAAGGGGTGCAAGATGGAGACACAGGAACAAAGTGAGATGCACAGAGAGAAAGAGGGTCAAAGTCAGACATCCAAGAAGCCACACAGGAACCAACCCTAACTAATACACTTTTTTTAAAGCTACATTACAAAACAGCTTTTACTTATTTGATAACAGTAGAACCAGGAGCAAATATACCTTTATTGAAGCTACGTTAAAGCATAACTTTCATTTGCTTAAGAAATCTTAGAACCAGAGCAAAGACACTTTTACTAAAGCTATATTACAAAACACCTTTTACCTATTTGATACACCTTGGAACCAAAAGCAAATACACCTTGATTGAACCTACTTGACACCAAGACTGATGCGCTTAACAAACCCTAAAGCCCTAAGGAGGAGAGATTTCCCTACCCCCATGACCTCTCCCAGCACTGATGCTCATTTCACACACCCCTATTGGCATCATGTCTCTCCTACCTGGATTAATCACTATTTAAATACCACTGTGACACACAGACCAGGAACACCGCTCCCGGGAGGCCTCCAACATTGCCTGGCCTGCAGAAACCCCAGCCCTACCCACTCTGCGTCCAAACACTGGCGCTGATCATCGCCTCGCAGAGCGGCCGGGACCGGGGAAAAAACACCCAGCCAGGGGAAACAAAAAAAAAAATCCCTCGCTCCCCCACCTGGCATTTTTAAATTATTTTTTTCTAAATACTCAAAAACCTCAACTCCACCTGCAACACAAAGCCAATACATAAAGCAATCACACCCAGGGAGACCCATTCCAAGCACAGCACTCCTTCAGTTACCCCACAAACCCCCCTCACTCTCAGCTCACCCACCCGGCCACCTGACCACCGCAACAGTTCTCTGCCCCACAGCTGCAGCGCTCCTCACAACACAGCTCCCAGAGGCCTCCAAAATCCCCCTGCCTGCAAACACCACAGCCTGAGCCCAACCTCCACCCAAACACTGGCCATGAACATCACCTGACAGAGCAGCCAGCACCAGGTGACCATCAACCAGGTCAAGGAGAAACAGAAATTGCCCTGCTTGAGAGTTTCTCTACTATTTTTGAAAGACAGGAGGAGCTACCTCTACATTCCATAGACCCTGAAATGAAAGACAGCCTCACATACAAGGATAGATACCTTCTAAAACTAACACTCATTCAACATCTACTCTATCCAACCTTCATCTCCCGGAGTGGCAGAGCAACCCAATTCCATAACCATCCCTGGAACTGCATCATCACACACCTGAAGCCATCACCACCGCTCCACAAGATTCCACACCACAGACCCCCACAGTTGGGAGCAGAGTAATACGTCCACCACTCCTTCTTTGCTTCCATTTGTACACTCCATCAAATCTCCTGGAAGGATTCGCTTCTGGGATGCCAGTGGCCTTATGGCACCAGCAGCAGACAGAAGAAGGAACTCTAGAGCCTGCTTGGTGATAACTACTGTCTATCCCCAAAACCAGCCTACACAACCTCCACCCAAACAGGCCACGCTCACCACCACACTACCATCCCCTGCTTGGACCATTCCACCCCATCTGGAATGGCCACAAACACACAAAGCAGCTCCACCTCAAACACACACATCTACATGCTCCACAAACAGGACCTAAGGATGCAGGACTACCACACAGGCTAGAGTTAACGCCAGATCAAAAGACACAGCCTGACAGTATGTGCAATAATGTCAAGGCCACCTGACACAGATGCCCTGGTGTGGCCTGCTGTACAATAATGCCAGAACTCTGGATGAAAGATGGGTAATAACACCCCAGTGACCAATGGAGACAAAATGCTGGGAAAGACTAAAGGCTATGATGACGCAGCGGCTTCACCCTTCCGACGCCACGTGCGTCACCTGCAGAAACCAAAGTACCGCTTGTGGGGATACTGCCCAAAACTACAGCCTGCCCACACCCACAACCCTCTCCCACTCCTTTACCTTGCGTGCTCACCCACCCCACCTCTGCTGGTCACAGCTTGTCCTGTGGAGGCTTGGGTACCACCTGTAAGACACAAACTGCAAGGGATGCTTCTAATGGCACCAACAATACAGAACCTGAAAAATAACTGCTAAGCTAGTCCCAGCTCACCTCGCTTGACTGCCCTCGGCTGCCGCTATTCTGCTTTACACCTCCAAAATAAAACACGTTTATAGGGTGGTCATAGAGCCACCACTCTCATCTTCCCTCCGACGCCGTACATCGACTGACCTTCTCACAGCGCTCTGCTCGCCTACTCCGTCACCCTTTGGCGCCCAGGTCTCCCCACTGCACCTGCAGAAATGGTGTCAAACAAGTCACGTGGATGCTGAGCGATGGGTGAACAATTCCAGAGGTCTCATTTCCATGGAGGTACACCACCTAGATCCTCCCTGCAGCCTGCCACTAAACACAACCCAGCCATCCCCAGTGTCTCTGCACAGCACTACAGAAAGACTCTTGCCTGCTGCATATGAGGCTACTTGCTCTGAAACGGGCCGCACACCCTCTGCCTACAAAGTCTGGGCTTATCACCATGTCAGCCTTCGATTCTTAGACTATTCGTTTGCTGTCCATCACTGCTGTGCCCCCAGGCAGAGCAGCTCCCACCCAGACACAAACAGGCACAGACCAGCACTGCACACAGACAAGACAAATGCTGTGACTGAGACATTAAAACAAGCTCTCCAGGAATGACCCCTCAGGCCAGAGACGCTGCTGGATGAAAAGACCTCAGGGGCCAAAAGGAAGAATCCATGGCAGGCTGAGAAGAGCCAAACGTTGTGGCCCGAGACAAAAACAGGTGGGAGCAACCAGGATGAGGCATGTGCAAGAAGCCTCACTGCAAGAACTAAGAATGTAAGGATGCAGGGAAGAACTCCCAGAAAAGCTCTTTGCAGAAATGGACCGCCCAGGATCAGAGAGGTTAACATAGCCTGGAACAACGCTGCCAAAGCAGACTGATCTCCTGAAACTTCCGAGACCTATCCATGCTTTAGGCTTGTAATGCAATAAAAGAAGAACCCGGCCACCATTCTGCAATGTCTACGGGCACACCTGACCCCAGGGATGGCACCCGAGGCACACGCTGTGCTACTTGAGCACAAAGAGCAACAGGGACATCGAGACCTGAGGAAGCTCTAGGACACAGAAAACAGAAGACACAAGCCACACAACACCACAGCCATAGGCTGGAACTGCCCTGCCCAGCACTGGGCAGTTGCATGCAGAAGGGTACACTGCTCCCTTTCCCGGCCCAAAGGATGCCGCTCCTGGACAGGCCTCTGCCCTACGCTGACTGGAGAACCCCTCCCTGCAATTCCCAACCTTGGGCTCCCCCCAGAGCCCTCTCCCAAACACCAGTCCCTCGACTGAACTGGGGGCTGGGGGTCTGAAGCCATCTTCCACAAAAACCACACCAGCTAACCAGGATATTCCTGCAGACACCAGGCTCCTCGTCATCAGCTGCACAACAACTGCATGTGTCAGCCGACACAGCCCCTTCCACAACACCCTCCTCCTCAAAAGCATCGTGCTTTCCGCTCACCTGCTTCACATCGTTGCCAGTATTGGACGCTATGGCTGTCGTCACTTGTGGCACCTATGATAGCAAAAGAAAAAACATTGTGGTGGTACTTGTGTGAAAACACCAAGCCCGTGCTCCTACTCTCTACTACCCCATCTCACCTCAAACACTCATCCTACTTCAAAGGTGCCCACCCGTACAAAACTACACGGTGCTCTGTGGACAATAGGAAAACACAATGAGCCATCCCATATCCCAAAGGACACTGCTCCTTACATTCCTGCTGCTTTTTTGAGAAACGCCCAAACTGCACCTACAGGTGCATGCAGGATGCTCACTTCAACCCGTGCTCCATCTTCTCACCATTGGGCCTACTGAGACAGAGGAGATCAACAACTGACACGGTATGCAGCAAAACTAGGGGAAAAAAACAACGGTGCATCTTCCATCGAGTCAGAAAAGCCAGGAAAACGCAACACAATGCTATTAAACCATCTTAAACACACACTCACCCCCAACCACCTCTTGATACAAAATTACTCACCTGAAAATAAACCCCTACATGCCAGTGCACCTCGTATTCCATACGTTGCTGAACCTTGACAGGTCCTGACACTCTCCCTGCAGGTACCTCTGTTGCTGTGAATATCCAAACACTCCTGCCCAAAGAGCTTCCACAGCTCTAAAGCTGCCACCCACTCAAGGACCTCTAGAGCACTGATCTCAGAGAAGCCCAGAAGCAGAAGGAGCTCCCTGACCAGAGCCTGGGGCTCATATACCCTGGGACCCACCCACCACCCTGACCACAGTCACCTGGGGTAGGGGAGGGGCGAACCCCCAGAGGCATCCAGGCAGCCAGGGGAGCAGCAGCAGCAGCAAGTTTTCTCCTCTGCCTTAAGGTTACAGCACGCAAAAGGCTGAATAAAGAAAACGACCCTTCCTGGAAACAACAATGTCTGTTCTTTCACTACTTCTATTGCTTCAGTGATGGGACTGGGTAGGGAATTAAACTGAGCTTTTCTGGAGTATAGATAGAAAAAGACAGGTATCATACTAAGCTACGTAGGAAAGTAGTTGGCTAAATGCCATAAGAATATCATTAACCAAAACAATACACTATATTTTCCTATGAAAAAAAAACAGAATGCTACGGGGTTACGCTTCTTTTCTAGCAAGACCCCACATGCTGCCTAACTTCTAACAGAACGTGTTCTGGATAGGAGTGAAGACCAGAGCAGAATTAGATCCTGTAAGAATCCCTTCTCAAAAACACCACCGGTTGCAATATAAATTATTGACTGTCCATGGCCAACAACTCAGAGTGACCTTGACAGTCTCTCCAATTAATGCCCTGAAGAGTCCCAGAGGACAGAAAAGACCAAAAAACCACTGAATTGCAAGAAATGTATCAGAAGCTGTATGAAGCAGCCTAGTTAACACTTATGTAGCCAGAACAAAAAGAAATTGCAAAACATGACAGAAAACACCACGGGAGACGCATCGATCATAGATGAAGGTGATCGTCTTCTCTGGAAAAACTCCAGAACACATCTGAGCTGACAGTACACATCTTTGGGATACCAGACACCAAATAAAAACATGTGATAGGGTGGAAAACCAAAAGACAGTTCTGGAACACAAAGATGGCTTCAGAAAAGGTTCTGGCAAAACAAGAAGCATTATCACAGGGATTAGAGAGACCAAAGAAGTCTTGGGGATGCAACAAACTCAAAAGGGAATCGAACAAAGTCCAGACGTCCTCAGGGGGCCTGGGGCTGAACGAAGGCATGCCTAATGCTTAAAAGTAAGAGAAGAGAGCTCTGGAGAGCACAAAATAATTAAATTGAAAGGGAGCCAAGGTGCTACAAGAGTGCGGTGGAGTATGTGAAAGGACATGGAAGACGTTGTTCTAGAGAGTAATCAGGAAGGGGCAGGGTAAGAAAAGAGGTCTCGGAGACACAGCGAGGACATTGAGGCAAACTACAGATGAGCGAGAGAACAAGCAAACGGAGACACGTTGGATGGCAGAGAGAGGGATAAAGGAGCGCTGAGTAGCAAAGAAAGAAGGGGTGCTCTGACAGAACGAGAGAAAAGGAGCTGGAGTGCTAAAAGCTGCAGTGGAGATCGAGGAAGATCAGAGCCGGCATTGTGACTGCGAGGAGAGGGGTGTTGAGGGGGCCGATGGACAAAAGAAGGCTCAGAGATGACAAGGAGGAATTCGGGTGATCATCTGAGCGGAGCAGGGGTGGTCTCGGGTGGCCGGGAACTGAACGCTGGAATCCCAGATAGCAGAGAGGAACAAAGGAGTGTTCTGTGGCTCAAATATGGCCCCACCTAAAGCACTACAAGATGGAACCGGAGAACCAGGAAGGTCTCGGGAAGGCATCATGACCAGAACTGTCCCAAGGGAGCCAGGGAGTCATCCAAAGGACTGGGGACATGACCATGAAATCCTGAGAGGATCCCAACTGGGTAAACGTGTCATCACAGGCCCAGGGCAGTAATAGAGGCACGGCTAGAGGGAAGAGAGGACAGAATGACCAGGCTGGGTCACAGACATGGACGGGGGAAACTCTCTAAGGGAACGAGAAGGGTCTGAGGCCCACGACAAAGCTAGAAGTCTGCTAAGGGCAACCTCAAAGACACCGATAGGCATCACGGTGCCACTAGAGGGGTCCTGACTGGGCCCAAGACACCACAGAAGTCTCGGGGACATGAGGAAGAAGCCTGGAGGGGATTCAAGTACAGTACAGATGTCCTCAGGAGGCCAGAGACCAAGTGGAGACACTCTAGACGGCAGAGAGGATGACGATAACAACGCTCCCTCCGAGACATAAACCCGCAGATGGGTTTCTGAGGAAATGAGACAGGATCAACGTCCGCTGCAGAGCTAAAAAGGGGGCTGTGGTACACAGAGACCATCTCATGACACATGGTGACTGGGAGCAGGGGGGGTCACAAAAGTCTCGTAGCAATAAGAGAGATCAAAAGAGAGGCAACATGCTCCCAACATTCTGTGGAGCACAAGGAAGGTCTCGAGAGGCATCCTAGATAGCAGAGACAAGAAAAACAAGGCTCCTTTTTGGGAATGGAGATATTGGGAGCGGTGCGACTGCGACAAAAGGAGTCCAAAGGGGCTTACGGTGCTAAAAGCGTGCATCAGGGAATATCCAAACCCCAAAATACTCCCCCCTGAACCACTAACACCCCAACATAGTCCCCCCCAAATATTACCCCTCAAAACAGTCCCTCCCAAAATACTCTCCTCCAAATACTCCCCCCCAAAAATATTCCCCCCAAAATACTCCCCCTGAAATACTCCTCCCCCAAAACACTCACCTGAAATACTCCCCCCAAAATAATGCTCCTGAACCACTGTCCCCCAAAATACTACCCTGGAATACTCCCCCAAAAACACTCCCGCTGAATTACTCCCCCCAAAACTCTCTTCCCAGAATACTCCCCCTCTGAAATGCTCCCCCCCAACATAATCCCACTGAAACAGTCATCCCCCCCCCCCCCCCCCCGCCAAATACTCCCCTGGAAATACTCCCCCCTGAAATACTCCCCACCCAAAATAGTCCCACCAAAATACTCTCCCCCCCAAAATAGTCCCCACCCATAACACTCGCCCCTGAAATACCACACCCCCTCCCCCACCTCTGAAAAACTCCCGCCTGGAATACTCCCCTCGAATTACTCCTTCTCCAAAACACTCACCTGAAATACTTCCTCCCAAAATGCTCCCCCCAAAATAATGCTCCTGTAACACTGCCCCCCGAACTCCCCCCAGAACACTCCCCCCAACATACTGCTCCTGGAATACTCCCCCCCAAACTGCTCCACTGTGAGACTCCCCATGAAATTCCCTCACCGAAATAGTCCCCTCGAAATACTCCCCCCGAATTAGTCTCCCTCTGAAACAGTTTCCCCTGAAAGAGTCCCCTCGAAAGATTCACCCCCAACCCCCCAAAATACTCCCACACCGAAATACTCCCCCACAAACAGTCCCCCCTGAAAAACTCCCCCCAAAATGCTCCCACCAATATAGTACCCCCTGAAATACTCCTGAATCACTCCCCTCCTGAAATACTTCCCTGCGGGAGCTATGCACATGATCACACAGTGATTAAGCAATGCCTACTTTATTATGGTGGACAAGCCTTTTATAATGCAGGTGAAAATCACAAGATACAATCACATGGTACAATTCTTTCTGATTGGACAGTTAGCTTCGCACATGCTCCTTAGGCTCTCTTCTGATTGGATGAGAACTGCCACATCGACATTGTACAAACTTCTTCTCTGCCCAGATCAACACCCTGGAGTTGTTTAACTTCCTGGGTTCTTCCTCATTCTTCCAGGGTCATCTCCTCGTCACATCCTCGCCGAAGCTGAGGTTTTGCCAGTCTTGCTCATGTGCAGGATTGCTCACATGCTGATTTCCTAGCAGGAAATCCTTTAGAATCCCCACATATCCCTCTTTTTGTTTTTGAGCAATCCAAACTCCTTGCAAGGTTTTCTGCAACGATTGTCTAATACAAGAAATTAAGCATGGTAAAATAATAGCAAGCACAATAATTACAATGATTACTGCTTTTAACAATACTTTGCTCATAATAAGTTGACCTTGCCAAAAGGTTGTGGTGTTGGTGTCGGCCTGGGTAATTTGAGCAATGTCATTGGCCTGTGAAAGTTTCATTTTTGCCCAACTATCGTCTGACACAAACCCAATGAATTCTTGTGGATTCTTGACCTGTCTCTTTAGCTATAGTTACCCATATGTTTGGTCGGGGAAACACTACTTTTGCTGGATGAGCATTAGTCACTGTCAGAAGCATCACAAGGCTTAGAATCACAAACTTGATCTCCTTTCCAAGGCCGCACCCAGCGAGATGGAGCCCATCTAGTGCTGGTATCGGTAATAACGCAGGCATAGCCTCGACCCGTCATTGGTAGTTCCACAGGTCCTTTCCACTCTCCTATAGCAACATCTTTGTACTGAGCAAAAGTACTATCTCCACACTGGCTTATACCGGATTTCAGACCCGTACTTATGTATTACTACTGGTGGTTCCTCCCTATCACCTGTGAGCTGTAAGTAATTTAACACATACACCGCTTTTGCAAGTGGTTCTGCAGCAGCCAAGACCTCTCCCCCTTTTTGTTTTTGCAAAAGAGCCTTTCAAGTTTTGATGCACTCTCTCCACTATGACTTGCCCTGTGGGGGAATGTGGTATACCTGTGATGTGATGTATACCCCAGAGTTGACAAAAAAACCCAAATTTTTGAGAGGTATAGGCTGGTCCATTATTAGTTTCACGGGTCAATTGAACTCATTTTCCATATTCCCTGGCGCATTCCGCCCTACAACGATGGTAACTTCTCACAGCTTAGTGCTTTTTCGCAGTTCAGCGTTGCAGCTGTCCGCTGGTTTTGCCCGCTACCTTGGCATAACTCAGCAGTTTCTTATCTATCTTCCAAGGCCTGTTCTTCCTAGCTATTGCTCAGAGGATGTGTAAAGCTGCACCTGCAAGATTTATTTTGAGACTTCATCAGTTAAGGGTTAGGCAAGCTTCAAAATACAGCATACTTAAAATAGTTTCACAGAACGCTAGAAACAACATAGCAGTTACAGTTACTAGAGTAAGATAATTGCAGTACCCACAACTAAGGGATATGATGAAATACTACAAAAGTAAACAGTAAGGAAAAATATGAAATAGCACACTTACTTAATGGGGTGCTAACATTCAGATCCGCAATTGCTGGGGAACCCTGGATGCAGCGAGAATTTAGAGTGCCCTTCCTCACAAACTGGAAAGTCCTACATGATGCGTCCATCCGTAGGTGAGGCATCCAAAATCGCTGCAAGCAGGTCCAACCTCCAAATCAGCAGGCCAAAATAACTGGCAATTTCCTTTGAGTGGAAACATCTGATTTCATTCTCCTGTTGGGTTCCACCCAGAGCCTGGCCACCACTCAGGGGGGGAAACCAAGGGAGTTTCTAATAAGGTTAAACACTTGACTTCTTAATTCTTAATATTGCTAAACAAAGAAAGGTGAATACACACATTCTTATAGCATTTCATCCTTATTAATAACTACATTTTGTCTAAGCTACTTCTTTCACTAGTGACTAGTAAGCCTATCTATCTCATCATGGAGTTGCAATTACTGTCAGCATTTTCTCTTAAAAGAGTTGGCAATTGTGGTGTGATTAAAGACTGAGATAGTGTATTTTGTCCTATTGCAGTAGCAAGCATTGCCCATACATTCTGCTTAAATGATCAGTTGAAGAGATCACGAACTGTTGGCACAGGGGCATCCAGAGCACCCACAGCTGGCTCCTGAGTGTCTACCAAAAGCTGCCTCTCATGCCTCAGGTGTAGTTGCACACAGCTTGCTGGTAATCACCTGTGGGGACTGTGACCTGTGGAGACACAAGCATAACTTCTTCCCTCGGTTATCAAAGGATATGGTCCTTCCAGTTAGCACTTTCCAGGTTTTTTGCTAACACTTGAGCCTTATGACACTTGAAACACTTAGTTCGAAGAAACAGGCTGCACCGATGACCCAGCAGGCACTTGGGTGCTCTGTCAGAGAGCTCCACACTCCACAGCTGCAGCTGGGCTGCGTCTCGCACACAGAAAACAATCACACAAAGAGGCCTCTTACACTTATCACTCACACAACATAAAATGACAAACACTACAAACATCAAAACACCATTAAGAATATATAAAGTCATTGCTAGTTGATTATGTGGTGCGTCCAGAAAATTCCCCCTTCTTTGTTTTATACCGTTCACCTATTTCAGCCCATTTTGCTGGCTCAAAGGCGATGAGGGTATCAGCAGGATAGCCGTGGTTTCTGCACCATTTAAATAACCTTTGTACAGAAGTTTCATTATAAGTTATCCCTCTCATAGAGAGTATATGCAACAGGAGTCTGACAGTGGCCATCTCCTCTGCGGGCTTGTTCTGCCCCATGTTCTACCGACTGAGCTAGCCAGGCTCCTTATTAATAACTAGGCTCATAATAAGTTGTTAAAAAATGGTGCAACCGCTTCACGCACTGCAGCGGCATAGGCTGCAACATTAGCCTGTTGCATTCCTCTGTTGGTTAATTCAATCATGTCAGCTACAGATGCTCCATGTGGGAGGGTCACTAACAGCCGTTTGGTAGATGGATTGGCATTTTTGAAGGCCATTAACTTAAATATATTTTCCTTCATCTCTTGGGTCATGTCAGGTTGTTGTTCTAGAGAGTCATAAAGATGATCTACAAATCTTGAAAAAGGTTCATTAAGTCCTTGTTTTACTGTTACAAACTTGTCCTGTTTCTTTCCTTCTGTATCAGGTACAGACATTAGGGCCTGACTGGCTATTGACTGTGATAACCGTAACACTTCGTTAGAAAAATTGACCTGTAGATCTACTGTGGCGAAAGGCCCTGTACCTAATAGCATTTGTGCTTGGACAAGATAGAGGGGATCACCCTGTGGTCGTGGACGAACCTGTTCGTTAGCTAACTTCACCCACGTGCTTTCAAATAATTTTTTGAGATGGAGTTAAAATAACTGCCGCTATTTGATCGATATCTTTTGGAATTAACAATGATGATGAGAAGATATAGTTAATGATTTGTTTGGTTAATTGATGGTGGAGACCATTTTGTACTACTGAGGCCCTAGCCTTTTCAAGCAGCTTCCAATCTAAGGGATCCCACTCATTGGCACCAGTAACAGTATTAAAAGAAACTGGAAATGCTTGTACGCTTTCTGGGATAAAAAATCCTGCTACTATAGCATCTCTAATAATTCCTTTCCATCAGCGCATAGCTACAGAGGCACTCTGCTCCTGTGAAGAGAAAAGATGTGAAGTTGCAGGGTGAGATGGTGGGGATGCAGTCACCGTCTCTGGTAATGACGAGAGGAAGGAATTAGTAGCAGGCACGGGAGCTGAATATTCGAGCGATGGATCAGAAGGAGCAGATGGTTGTGGTCCCGTGTTTGACGAAAACTTATATGGTTTCTGCTTCATCTTCTCTCCCTGTGATACAGTCAGTTTCTGAAGGCTGTTTACAAGCTGCAGGAGTAAAGTTTCAGTGTTTGAAGAGCCAACTTGTGAAGCAGGGGTGTGTTCTTCTGTGGCGTTGACTTGTGAGGGAGGGAGAGGCGGGCACAAGTACCTGCTACCCACACCCTCATCTGTGTCCCGCCCACTATTGGAGTCTTTAACCTCTTTCGGTTTCTCCTCAGTCCCTTTCCGGTTCGCATCAGATACACTTCCGCTGTTTCCAGCCCCTGATTGCGCAGTTTTGGATTTAGCCCCCACTGCTCGCCGTGGTGCCGGCGGCACAATTGATAAGGCAAATGGATTTTTTGGCTGACCCAGCGTGGCAGGAGCCACAAGCAGCAGAGAGTAGCCCCCTCCCTCGTCGCCCCGGGGCGAGGAGGCTGAGGTGGGGGAAGGGGCCCGACCATCCCTCTGACCGTGGCCGGGGCAGTGTGGTAGCGGCGGCAGCGGCAGTGTGGCTGATATATCAAAGTTAGAAGATGCTCCGAGAGCTGCAGAGGCAGAAGCCGCAGCCGCACACTCACTACTCATCTCCTGTAGTGTCTCTCGGATTAATTTCCATAGCGTGGTGTAACCAATCACTTCTTTTGCCGACTTTCCTCCATCACTAACCGAGTGCCATAGCTGTTTTCCTATGGCTTCCCAGGTAGCGGCTTCAAATACAAGCCCTAGACTGGGGACAAGTCCTTTCTCTCGGCTCCACTTTAAAAAGCCTTCTAAGTTGGACTTGTCATATTTTATCCCTCTCACGGACAGGATATGTTGGAGGAGTTTCACCACTGCTTGCTCATCTCTAGTAAGTGTGGACCCCATTCCTCCCCAGCCGCCGCCAGAGGCGGATCCCTGGCTACCGCCTCTCGCGGAGCCTTAAAGTTACAGCGCGTTGATTCTCTCCTTCAGACAATAGGGCAGCGTCTGGAACAGTTTTGACCGGCTTTCCACCCGTGATTGCACATCACCGAGTCCTCATCAGACTTGTACGAATCTGTGAGTCCCTGCAGAGGGCGCCATATGCGGGAGAGATGGACATGCGGACAACCAGATTGATTAAGCAATGCCAATTTTATTATGGTGGAGCAAGTCTTTTATAATGCAGGTGAAAATCACATGATACAATCACGTGGTAGAATTCTCTCTGATTGGACAGTTAGCTTTGCACATGCTCCTTAAGCTCTCTTCTGATTGAATGAGAACTGCCACATTGACATTGTACAAACTTCTTCCTCCGTCCAAACCCACACCCCGAAGTTGTTTAACTTCCTGGGTTCTTCCTCATTCTTCCAGGGTCATTTCGTCACATCCTTGCCGACGCTGAGTCTTTACCAGCCTTGCTCATATGCAGGACTGCTCACATGCCCATTTCCCCACAGGAAGTCCTTACAAATCCCCACAATGCACCATCCCACAAAACACCATCCCCCATCCAGATTCCCACCATCCACCATCAACATACACCATCCCACAATCCACTATCCACCATCCACCATTCACCTTTCACGATCCATCATCAACCATCAACCATCCACCATTCCACAATCCACCAACAACCAAACACCTTCACACGGTCCAACATCCAACATTGCACAATCCAGCATCCAAAATCCAACATCCACGTTCCCACCATCAAACATCAACCATCGACCATCCACCTTCCCACCAACAACCTTCACACCATCCACAATTTACCATCCCACAATCCACCATTCACCATCCACCATACCACAATTAGCAATTCACTATCCACCATCCAACTTCCCACCATCAACCATCCAACATACACCATCCCACAATAAATCATGAACCATCCTCCATCCAACATCCACCACTCCCCATCCACCCTCCAATATCCCACAATCCACTATCCACCATCCACCATCCAAATTTCCACCATCAACCATCCAACATGTACCATCCATCATCAATGATCCACCATTTACCATTCACCATCTGACAATCCACGATCCACAATAGAGCTTCCCAACATCCACCAATCCACATCAACCATTCGAATTCCAAGGATCCACCATCACACCATAAAGCAGAGCACACAAATGCACGTTCGGACGGAAATAAAGCCCAGAGCCCCAGATTCGCTGTTGCCCTAGAGCGCTTGCAGAGCACTGGGGAAAGGCAGGCAAAGAATTCCCTGCTAGCACCTTCTCTGTGCCTGGGAAGCAAAAGTGTTCACATCGCTTCGCAGAATCGCGTTTGTGCAGAAAACACTAACACTTGTTCAGAAGGAAAGAAAGCACAGAGCCCCACATTTTATGTTGCCCTGGAGAGCTTGCAGAGCACTGGGGAAACGCAGGCAGAGAATTCCCTGCTAGCACTTTCTCTGTGCCTGGGAAGCAAAAGTGTTCACATTGCTTCGCAGAATCGCGTTTGTGCAGAAAACACTAACACTTGTTCAGAAGGAAAGAAAGCACAGAGCCCCACATTTTATGTTGCCCTGGAGACCTTGCAGAGCACTGGGAAAAAGCAGGCAGAGAATTCCCTGCTAGCACCTTCTCTGTGCCTGGGAAGCACAAGTGTTCACATTGCTTCTCAGAATCGCGTTTGTGCAGAAAACACGAACACTTGTTCAGAAGGAAAGAAAGCACAGAGCCCCACATTTTATGTTGCCCTGGAGAGCTTGCAGAACACTGGGGAAAGGCAGGCAGAGAATTCCCTGCTAGCACCTTCTCTGTGCCTGGGAAGCACAAGTGTTCACATCGCTTCGCAGAATCGCTCTCGTGCAGAAAACACTAACACTTGTTCAGAAGGAAAGAAAGCACAGAGCCCCACATTTTATGTTGCCCCGGAGAGCTTGCAGAGCACTGGGGAAAGGCAGGCAGAGAATTCCCTGCTAGCACCTTCTCTGTGCCTGGGAAGCACAAGTGTTCACATTGCTTCGCAGAATCGCGTTTGTGCAGAAAACACTAACACTTGTTCAGAAGGAAAGAAAGCACAGAGCCCCACATTTTATGTTGCCCTGGAGAGCTTGCAGAGCACTGGGGAAAGGCAGGCAGAGAATTCCCTGCTAGCACCTTCTCTGTGCCTGGGAAGCACAAGTGTTCACATTGCTTCGCAGAATCGCGTTTGTGCAGAAAACACTAACACTTGTTCAGAAGGAAAGAAAGCACAGAGCCCCACATTTTATGTTGCCCTGGAGAGCTTGCAGAGCACTGGGGAAAAGCAGGCAGAGAATTCCCTGCTAGCACCTTCTCTGTGCCTGGGAAGCAAAAGTGTTCACATTGCTTCTCAGAATCGCGTTTGTGCAGAAAACACTAACACTTGTTCAGAAGGAAAGAAAGCACAGAGCCCCACATTTTATGTTGCCCTGGAGAGCTTGCAGAGCACTGGGGAAAGGCAGGCAGAGAATTCCCTGCTAGCACCTTCTCTGTGCCTGGGAAGCAAAAGTGTTCACATTGCTTCGCAGAATCGCGTTTGTGCAGAAAACACTAACACTTGTTCAGAAGGAAAGAACGCACAGAGCCCCACATTTTATGTTGCCCTGGAGAGCTTGCAGAGCACTGGGGAAAGGCAGGCAGAGAATTCCCTGCTAGCACCTTCTCTGTGCCTGGGAAGCAAAAGTGTTCACATTGCTTCTCAGAATCGCGTTTGTGCAGAAAACACTAACACTTGTTCAGAAGGAAAGAAAGCACAGAGCCCCACATTTTATGTTGCCCTGGAGAGCTTGCAGAGCACTGGGGAAAGGCAGGCAGAGAGTTCCCTGCTAGCACCTTCTCTGTGCCTGGGAAGCAAAAGTGTTCACATTGCTTCGCAGAATCGCGTTTGTGCAGAAAACACTAACACTTGTTCAGAAGGAAAGAAAGCACAGAGCCCCAGATTTTATGTTGCCCTGGAGAGCTTGCAGAGCACTGGGGAAAGGCAGGCAGAGAATTCCCTGCTAGCACCTTCTCTGTGCCTGGGAAGCAAAAGTGTTCACATTGCTTCTCAGAATCGCGTTTGTGCAGAAAACACTAACACTTGTTCAGAAGGAAAGAAAGCACAGAGCCCCACATTTTATGTTGCCCTGGAGAGCTTGCAGAGCACTGGGGAAAGGCAGGCAGAGAATTCCCTGCTAGCACCTTCTCTGTGCCTGGGAAGCAAAAGTGTTCACATTGCTTCGCAGAATCGCGTTTGTGCAGAAAACACTAACACTTGTTCAGAAGGAAAGAAAGCACAGAGCCCCACATTTTATGTTGCCCTGGAGACCTTGCAGAGCACTGGGGAAAGGCAGGCAGAGAATTCCCTGCTAGCACCTTCTCTGTGCCTGGGAAGCACAAGTGTTCACATTGCTTCGCAGAATCGCGTTTGTGCAGAAAACACTAACACTTGTTCAGAAGGAAAGAAAGCACAGAGCCCCAGATTTTATGTTGCCCTGGAGAGCTTGCAGAGCACTGGGGAAAGGCAGGCAGAGAATTCCCTGCTAGCACCTTCTCTGTGCCTGGGAAGCAAAAGTGTTCACATTGCTTCGCAGAACCGCTCTCGTGCAGAAAACACTAACACTTGTTCAGAAGGAAAGAAAGCACAGAGCCCCACATTTTATGTTGCCCTGGAGAGCTTGCAGAGCACTGGGGAAAGGCAGGCAGAGAATTCCCTGCTAGCACCTTCTCTGTGCCTGGGAAGCAAAAGTGTTCACATTGCTTCTCAGAATCGCGTTTGTGCAGAAAACACTAACACTTGTTCAGAAGGAAAGAAAGCACAGAGCCCCACATTTTATGTTGCCCTGGAGAGCTTGCAGAGCACTGGGGAAAGGCAGGCAGAGAATTCCCTGCTAGCACCTTCTCTGTGCCTGGGAAGCACAAGTGTTCACATTGCTTCTCAGAATCGCGTTTGTGCAGAAAACACTAACACTTGTTCAGAAGGAAAGAAAGCACAGAGCCCCACATTTTATGTTGCCCCGGAGAGCTTGCCGAGCACTGGGGAAAGGCAGGCAGAGAATTCCCTGCTAGCACCTTCTCTGTGCCTGGGAAGCAAAAGTGTTCACATAGCTTCGCAGAATCGCTCTCGTGAAGAAAACACTAACACTTGTTCAGAAGGAAAGAAAGCACAGAGCCCCACATTTTATGTTGCCCTGGAGAGCTTGCAGAGCACTGGGGAAAGGCAGGCAGAGAATTCCCTGCTAGCACCTTCTCTGTGCCTGGGAAGCAAAAGTGTTCACATTGCTTCTCAGAATCGCGTTTGTGCAGAAAACACTAACACTTGTTCAGAAGGAAAGAAAGCCCAGAGCCCCACATTTTATGTTGCCCTGGAGAGCTTGCAGAGCACTGGGGAAAGGCAGGCAGAGAATTCCCTGCTAGCACCTTCTCTGTGCCTGGGAAGGAGAAGTGTTCACATTGCTTCTCAGAATCGCGTTTGTGCAGAAAACACTAACACTTGTTCAGAAGGAAAGAAAGCACAGAGCCCCACATTTTATGTTGCCCTGGAGAGCTTGCAGAGCACTGGGGAAAGGCAGGCAGAGAATTCCCTGCTAGCACCTTCTCTGTGCCTGGGAAGGAGAAGTGTTCACATTGCTTCTCAGAATCGCTCTCGTGCAGAAAACACTAACACTTGTTCAGAAGGAAAGAAAGCACAGAGCCCCACATTTTATGTTGCCCTGGAGAGCTTGCAGAGCACTGGGGAAAGGCAGGCAGACAATTCCCTGCTAGCACCTTCTCTGTGCCTGGGAAGCACAAGTGTTCACATTGCTTCGCAGAATCGCGTTTGTGCAGAAAACACTAACACTTGTTCAGAAGGAAAGAAAGCACAGAGCCCCACATTTTATGTTGCCCTGGAGAGCTTGCAGAGCACTGGGGAAAGGCAGGCAGAGAATTCCCTGCTAGCACCTTCTCTGTGCCTGGGAAGCACAAGTGTTCACATTGCTTCTCAGAATCGCGTTTGTGCAGAAAACACTAACACTTGTTCAGAAGGAAAGAAAGCACAGAGCCCCACATTTTATGTTGCCCTGGAGAGCTTGCAGAGCACTGGGGAAAGGCAGGTAGAGAATTCCCTGCTAGCACCTTCTCTGTGCCTGGGAAGCAAAAGTGTTCACATTGCTTCGCAGAATCGCGTTTGTGCAGAAAACACTAACACTTGTTCAGAAGGAAAGAAAGCACAGAGCCCCACATTTTATGTTGCCCTGGAGAGCTTGCAGAGCACTGGGGAAAGGCAGGCAGAGAATTCCCTGCTAGCACCTTCTCTGTGCCTGGGAAGCAAAAGTGTTCACATTGCTTCTCAGAATCGCGTTTGTGCAGAAAACACTAACACTTGTTCAGAAGGAAAGAAAGCACAGAGCCCCACATTTTATGTTGCCCTGGAGAGCTTGCAGAGCACTGGGGAAAGGCAGGCAGAGAATTCCCTGCTAGCACCTTCTCTGTGCCTGGGAAGGAGAAGTGTTCACATTGCTTCTCAGAATCGCTCTCGTGCAGAAAACACTAACACTTGTTCAGAAGGAAAGAAAGCACAGAGCCCCACATTTTATGTTGCCCTGGAGAGCTTGCAGAGCACTGGGGAAAGGCAGGCAGAGAATTCCCTGCTAGCACCTTCTCTGTGCCTGGGAAGCAAAAGTGTTCACATTGCTTCTCAGAATCGCGTTTGTGCAGAAAACACTAACACTTGTTCAGAAGGAAAGAAAGCACAGAGCCCCAGATTTTATGTTGCCCCGGAGAGCTTGCAGAGCACTGGGGAAAGGCAGGCAGAGAATTCCCTGCTAGCACCTTCTCTGTGCCTGGGAAGCAAAAGTGTTCACATTGCTTCTCAGAATCGCGTTTGTGCAGAAAACACTAACACTTGTTCAGAAGGAAAGAAAGCACAGAGCCCCACATTTTATGTTGCCCTGGAGAGCTTGCAGAGCACTGGGGAAAGGCAGGCAGAGAATTCCCTGCTAGCACCTTCTCTGTGCCTGGGAAGCACAAGTGTTCACATTGCTTCGCAGAATCGCGTTTGTGCAGAAAACACTAACACTTGTTCAGAAGGAAAGACAGCACAGAGCCCCACATTTTATGTTGCCCTGGAGAGCTTGCAGAGCACTGGGGAAAAGCAGGCAGAGAATTCCCTGCTAGCACCTTCTCTGTGCCTGGGAAGGAGAAGTGTTCACATTGCTTCGCAGAATCGCGTTTGTGCAGAAAACACTAACACTTGTTCAGAAGGAAAGAAAGCACAGAGCCCCACATTTTATGTTGCCCTGGAGAGCTTGCAGAGCACTGGGGAAAGGCAGGCAGAGAATTCCCTGCTAGCACCTTCTCTGTGCCTGGGAAGCAAAAGTGTTCACATTGCTTCGCAGAATCGCGTTTGTGCAGAAAACACTAACACTTGTTCAGAAGGAAAGAAAGCACAGAGCCCCACATTTTATGTTGCCCTGGAGAGCTTGCAGAGCACTGGGGAAAGGCAGGCAGAGAATTCCCTGCTAGCACCTTCTCTGTGCCTGGGAAGCACAAGTGTTCACATTGCTTCGCAGAATCGCGTTTGTGCAGAAAACACTAACACTTGTTCAGAAGGAAAGAAAGCACAGAGCCCCACATTTTATGTTGCCCTGGAGAGCTTGCAGAGCACTGGGGAAAGGCAGGCAGAGAATTCCCTGCTAGCACCTTCTCTATGCATGGGAAGGAGAAGTGTTCACATTGCTTCTCAGAATCGCGTTTGTGCAGAAAACACTAACACTTGTTCAGAAGGAAAGAAAGCACAGAGCCCCACATTTTATGTTGCCCTGGAGAGCTTGCAGAGCACTGGGGAAAGGCAGGCAGAGAATTCCCTGCTAGCACCTTCTCTGTGCCTGGGAAGCAAAAGTGTTCACATTGCTTCTCAGAATCGCGTTTGTGCAGAAAACACTAACACTTGTTCAGAAGGAAAGAAAGCACAGAGCCCCACATTTTATGTTGCCCTGGAGAGCTTGCAGAGCACTGGGGAAAGGCAGGCAGAGAATTCCCTGCTAGCACCTTCTCTGTGCCTGGGAAGCACAAGTGTTCACATTGCTTCTCAGAATCGCGTTTGTGCAGAAAACACTAACACTTGTTCAGAAGGAAAGAAAGCACAGAGCCCCACATTTTATGTTGCCCTGGAGAGCTTGCAGAGCACTGGGGAAAGGCAGGCAGAGAATTCCCTGCTAGCACCTTCTCTGTGCCTGGGAAGGAGAAGTGTTCACATTGTTTCGCAGAATCGCGTTTGTGCAGAAAACACTAACACTTGTTCAGAAGGAAAGAAAGCACAGAGCCCCACATTTTATGTTGCCCTGGAGAGCTTGCAGAGCACTGGGGAAAGGCAGGCAGAGAGTTCCCTGCTAGCACCTTCTCTGTGCCTGGGAAGCACAAGTGTTCACATTGCTTCGCAGAATCGCGTTTGTGCAGAAAACACTAACACTTGTTCAGAAGGAAAGAAAGCACAGAGCCCCACATTTTATGTTGCCCTGGAGAGCTTGCAGAGCACTGGGGAAAGGCAGGCAGAGAATTCCCTGCTAGCACCTTCTCTGTGCCTGGGAAGCAAAAGTGTTCACATTGCTTCGCAGAATCGCGTTTGTGCAGAAAACACTAACACTTGTTCAGAAGGAAAGAAAGCCCAGAGCCCCACATTTTATGTTGCCCTGGAGAGCTTGCAGAGCACTGGGGAAAGGCAGGCAGAGAATTCCCTGCTAGCACCTTCTCTGTGCCTGGGAAGGAGAAGTGTTCACATTGCTTCGCAGAACCGCTCTCGTGCAGAAAACACTAACACTTGTTCAGAAGGAAAGAAAGCACAGAGCCCCACATTTTATGTTGCCCTGGAGAGCTTGCAGAGCACTGGGGAAAGGCAGGCAGAGAATTCCCTGCTAGCACCTTCTCTGTGCCTGGGATGCAAAAGTGTTCACATTGCTTCTCAGAATCGCGTTTGTGCAGAAAACACTAACACTTGTTCAGAAGGAAAGAAAGCACAGAGCCCCACATTTTATGTTGCCCTGGAGAGCTTGCAGAGCACTGGGGAAAAGCAGGCAGAGAATTCCCTGCTAGCACCTTCTCTGTGCCTGGGAAGCACAAGTGTTCACATTGCTTCGCAGAATCGCTCTCGTGCAGAAAACACTAACACTTGTTCAGAAGGAAAGAAAGCACAGAGCCCCACATTTTATGTTGCCCTGGAGAGCTTGCAGAGCACTGGGGAAAGGCAGGCAGAGAATTCCCTGCTAGCACCTTCTCTGTGCCTGGGAAGCAAAAGTGTTCACATTGCTTCGCAGAATCGCGTTTGTGCAGAAAACACTAACACTTGTTCAGAAGGAAAGAAAGCACAGAGCCCCACATTTTATGTTGCCCTGGAGAGCTTGCAGAGCACTGGGGAAAGGCAGGCAGAGAATTCCCTGCTAGCACCTTCTCTGTGCCTGGGAAGCAAAAGTGTTCACATTGCTTCGCAGAATCGCGTTTGTGCAGAAAACACTAACACTTGTTCAGAAGGAAAGAAAGCACAGAGCCCCACATTTTATGTTGCCCTGGAGAGCTTGCAGAGCACTGGGGAAAGGCAGGCAGAGAATTCCCTGCTAGCACCTTCTCTGTGCCTGGGAAGGAGAAGTGTTCACATTGCTTCGCAGAACCGCTCTCGTGCAGAAAACACTAACACTTGTTCAGAAGGAAAGAAAGCACAGAGCCCCACATTTTATGTTGCCCTGGAGAGCTTGCAGAGCACTGGGGAAAGGCAGGCAGAGAATTCCCTGCTAGCACCTTCTCTGTGCCTGGGAAGCAAAAGTGTTCACATTGCTTCTCAGAATCGCGTTTGTGCAGAAAACACTAACACTTGTTCAGAAGGAAAGAAAGCACAGAGCCCCACATTTTATGTTGCCCTGGAGAGCTTGCAGAGCACTGGGGAAAGGCAGGCAGAGAATTCCCTGCTAGCACCTTCTCTGTGCCTGGGAAGCAAAAGTGTTCACATTGCTTCTCAGAATCGCTCTCGTGCAGAAAACACTAACACTTGTTCAGAAGGAAAGAAAGCACAGAGCCCCACATTTTATGTTGCCCTGGAGAGCTTGCAGAGCACTGGGGAAAGGCAGGCAGAGAATTCCCTGCTAGCACCTTCTCTGTGCCTGGGAAGCAAAAGTGTTCACATTGCTTCTCAGAATCGCGTTTGTGCAGAAAACACTAACACTTGTTCAGAAGGAAAGAAAGCACAGAGCCCCACATTTTATGTTGCCCTGGAGAGCTTGCAGAGCACTGGGGAAAGGCAGGCAGAGAATTCCCTGCTAGCACCTTCTCTGTGCCTGGGAAGGAGAAGTGTTCACATTGCTTCTCAGAATCGCGTTTGTGCAGAAAACACTAACACTTGTTCAGAAGGAAAGAAAGCACAGAGCCCCACATTTTATGTTGCCCTGGAGAGCTTGCAGAGCACTGGGGAAAGGCAGGCAGAGAATTCCCTGCTAGCACCTTCTCTGTGCCTGGGAAGCAAAAGTGTTCACATTGCTTCTCAGAATCGCGTTTGTGCAGAAAACACTAACACTTGTTCAGAAGGAAAGAAAGCACAGAGCCCCACATTTTATGTTGCCCTGGAGAGCTTGCAGAGCACTGGGGAAAGGCAGGCAGAGAATTCCCTGCTAGCACCTTCTCTGTGCCTGGGAAGCACAAGTGTTCACATTGCTTCGCAGAACCGCTCTCGTGCAGAAAACACTAACACTTGTTCAGAAGGAAAGAAAGCACAGAGCCCCACATTTTATGTTGCCCTGGAGAGCTTGCAGAGCACTGGGGAAAGGCAGGCAGAGAATTCCCTGCTAGCACCTTCTCTGTGCCTGGGAAGCAAAAGTGTTCACATTGCTTCTCAGAATCGCGTTTGTGCAGAAAACACTAACACTTGTTCAGAAGGAAAGAAAGCACAGAGCCCCACATTTTATGTTGCCCTGGAGAGCTTGCAGAGCACTGGGGAAAGGCAGGCAGAGAATTCCCTGCTAGCACCTTCTCTGTGCCTGGGAAGGAGAAGTGTTCACATTGCTTCGCAGAACCGCTCTCGTGCAGAAAACACTAACACTTGTTCAGAAGGAAAGAAAGCACAGAGCCCCACATTTTATGTTGCCCCGGAGAGCTTGCAGAGCACTGGGGAAAGGCAGGCAGAGAATTCCCTGCTAGCACCTTCTCTATGCATGGGAAGGAGAAGTGTTCACATTGCTTCTCAGAATCGCGTTTGTGCAGAAAACACTAACACTTGTTCAGAAGGAAAGAAAGCACAGAGCCCCACATTTTATGTTGCCCTGGAGAGCTTGCAGAGCACTGGGGAAAGGCAGGCAGAGAATTCCCTGCTAGCACCTTCTCTGTGCCTGGGAAGCAAAAGTGGTCACATTGCTTCTCAGAATCGCGCTTGTGCAGAAAACACTAACACTTGTTCAGAAGGAAAGAAAGCCCAGAGCCCCACATTTTATGTTGCCCTGGAGAGCTTGCAGAGCACTGGGGAAAGGCAGGCAGAGAATTCCCTGCTAGCACCTTCTCTGTGCCTGGGAAGGAGAAGTGTTCACATTGCTTCGCAGAACCGCTCTCGTGCAGAAAACACTAACACTTGTTCAGAAGGAAAGAAAGCACAGAGCCCCACATTTTATGTTGCCCTGGAGAGCTTGCAGAGCACTGGGGAAAGGCAGGCAGAGAATTCCCTGCTAGCACCTTCTCTGTGCCTGGGATGCAAAAGTGTTCACATTGCTTCTCAGAATCGCGTTTGTGCAGAAAACACTAACACTTGTTCAGAAGGAAAGAAAGCACAGAGCCCCACATTTTATGTTGCCCCGGAGAGCTTGCAGAGCACTGGGGAAAGGCAGGCAGAGAATTCCCTGCTAGCACCTTCTCTGTGCCTGGGAAGCAAAAGTGTTCACATAGCTTCGCAGAATCGCTCTCGTGCAGAAAACACTAACACTTGTTCAGAAGGAAAGAAAGCACAGAGCCCCACATTTTATGTTGCCCTGGAGAGCTTGCAGAGCACTGGGGAAAGGCAGGCAGAGAATTCCCTGCTAGCACCTTCTCTGTGCCTGGGAAGCAAAAGTGTTCACATTGCTTCGCAGAATCGCGTTTGTGCAGAAAACACTAACACTTGTTCAGAAGGAAAGAAAGCACAGAGCCCCACATTTTATGTTGCCCTGGAGAGCTTGCAGAGCACTGGGGAAAGGCAGGCAGAGAATTCCCTGCTAGCACCTTCTCTGTGCCTGGGAAGCACAAGTGTTCACATTGCTTCGCAGAATCGCGTTTGTGCAGAAAACACTAACACTTGTTCAGAAGGAAAGAAAGCACAGAGCCCCACATTTTATGTTGCCCTGGAGAGCTTGCAGAGCACTGGGGAAAGGCAGGCAGAGAATTCCCTGCTAGCACCTTCTCTGTGCCTGGGAAGCACAAGTGTTCACATTGCTTCGCAGAATCGCGTTTGTGCAGAAAACACTAACACTTGTTCAGAAGGAAAGAAAGCACAGAGCCCCACATTTTATGTTGCCCTGGAGAGCTTGCAGAGCACTGGGGAAAGGCAGGCAGAGAATTCCCTGCTAGCACCTTCTCTGTGCCTGGGAAGCAAAAGTGTTCACATTGCTTCGCAGAATCGCGTTTGTGCAGAAAACACTAACACTTGTTCAGAAGGAAAGAAAGCACAGAGCCCCACATTTTATGTTGCCCCGGAGAGCTTGCAGAGCACTGGGGAAAGGCAGGCAGAGAATTCCCTGCTAGCACCTTCTCTATGCATGGGAAGGAGAAGTGTTCACATTGCTTCTCAGAATCGCGTTTGTGCAGAAAACACTAACACTTGTTCAGAAGGAAAGAAAGCACAGAGCCCCACATTTTATGTTGCCCTGGAGAGCTTGCAGAGCACTGGGGAAAGGCAGGCAGAGAATTCCCTGCTAGCACCTTCTCTGTGCCTGGGAAGCAAAAGTGGTCACATTGCTTCTCAGAATCGCGCTTGTGCAGAAAACACTAACACTTGTTCAGAAGGAAAGAAAGCCCAGAGCCCCACATTTTATGTTGCCCTGGAGAGCTTGCAGAGCACTGGGGAAAGGCAGGCAGAGAATTCCCTGCTAGCACCTTCTCTGTGCCTGGGAAGGAGAAGTGTTCACATTGCTTCGCAGAACCGCTCTCGTGCAGAAAACACTAACACTTGTTCAGAAGGAAAGAAAGCACAGAGCCCCACATTTTATGTTGCCCTGGAGAGCTTGCAGAGCACTGGGGAAAGGCAGGCAGAGAATTCCCTGCTAGCACCTTCTCTGTGCCTGGGATGCAAAAGTGTTCACATTGCTTCTCAGAATCGCGTTTGTGCAGAAAACACTAACACTTGTTCAGAAGGAAAGAAAGCACAGAGCCCCACATTTTATGTTGCCCCGGAGAGCTTGCAGAGCACTGGGGAAAGGCAGGCAGAGAATTCCCTGCTAGCACCTTCTCTGTGCCTGGGAAGCAAAAGTGTTCACATAGCTTCGCAGAATCGCTCTCGTGCAGAAAACACTAACACTTGTTCAGAAGGAAAGAAAGCACAGAGCCCCACATTTTATGTTGCCCTGGAGAGCTTGCAGAGCACTGGGGAAAGGCAGGCAGAGAATTCCCTGCTAGCACCTTCTCTGTGCCTGGGAAGCAAAAGTGTTCACATTGCTTCGCAGAATCGCGTTTGTGCAGAAAACACTAACACTTGTTCAGAAGGAAAGAAAGCACAGAGCCCCACATTTTATGTTGCCCTGGAGAGCTTGCAGAGCACTGGGGAAAGGCAGGCAGAGAATTCCCTGCTAGCACCTTCTCTGTGCCTGGGAAGCAAAAGTGTTCACATTGCTTCGCAGAATCGCGTTTGTGCAGAAAACACTAACACTTGTTCAGAAGGAAAGAAAGCACAGAGCCCCACATTTTATGTTGCCCTGGAGAGCTTGCAGAGCACTGGGGAAAGGCAGGCAGAGAATTCCCTGCTAGCACCTTCTCTGTGCCTGGGAAGCACAAGTGTTCACATTGCTTCGCAGAATCGCGTTTGTGCAGAAAACACTAACACTTGTTCAGAAGGAAAGAAAGCACAGAGCCCCACATTTTATGTTGCCCTGGAGAGCTTGCAGAGCACTGGGGAAAGGCAGGCAGAGAATTCCCTGCTAGCACCTTCTCTGTGCCTGGGAAGCAAAAGTGTTCACATTGCTTCGCAGAATCGCGTTTGTGCAGAAAACACTAACACTTGTTCAGAAGGAAAGAAAGCACAGAGCCCCACATTTTATGTTGCCCCGGAGAGCTTGCAGAGCACTGGGGAAAGGCAGGCAGAGAATTCCCTGCTAGCACCTTCTCTATGCATGGGAAGGAGAAGTGTTCACATTGCTTCTCAGAATCGCGTTTGTGCAGAAAACACTAACACTTGTTCAGAAGGAAAGAAAGCACAGAGCCCCACATTTTATGTTGCCCTGGAGAGCTTGCAGAGCACTGGGGAAAGGCAGGCAGAGAATTCCCTGCTAGCACCTTCTCTGTGCCTGGGAAGCAAAAGTGGTCACATTGCTTCTCAGAATCGCGCTTGTGCAGAAAACACTAACACTTGTTCAGAAGGAAAGAAAGCCCAGAGCCCCACATTTTATGTTGCCCTGGAGAGCTTGCAGAGCACTGGGGAAAGGCAGGCAGAGAATTCCCTGCTAGCACCTTCTCTGTGCCTGGGAAGGAGAAGTGTTCACATTGCTTCGCAGAACCGCTCTCGTGCAGAAAACACTAACACTTGTTCAGAAGGAAAGAAAGCACAGAGCCCCACATTTTATGTTGCCCTGGAGAGCTTGCAGAGCACTGGGGAAAGGCAGGCAGAGAATTCCCTGCTAGCACCTTCTCTGTGCCTGGGATGCAAAAGTGTTCACATTGCTTCTCAGAATCGCGTTTGTGCAGAAAACACTAACACTTGTTCAGAAGGAAAGAAAGCACAGAGCCCCACATTTTATGTTGCCCCGGAGAGCTTGCAGAGCACTGGGGAAAGGCAGGCAGAGAATTCCCTGCTAGCACCTTCTCTGTGCCTGGGAAGCAAAAGTGTTCACATAGCTTCGCAGAATCGCTCTCGTGCAGAAAACACTAACACTTGTTCAGAAGGAAAGAAAGCACAGAGCCCCACATTTTATGTTGCCCTGGAGAGCTTGCAGAGCACTGGGGAAAGGCAGGCAGAGAATTCCCTGCTAGCACCTTCTCTGTGCCTGGGAAGCAAAAGTGTTCACATTGCTTCGCAGAATCGCGTTTGTGCAGAAAACACTAACACTTGTTCAGAAGGAAAGAAAGCACAGAGCCCCACATTTTATGTTGCCCTGGAGAGCTTGCAGAGCACTGGGGAAAGGCAGGCAGACAATTCCCTGCTAGCACCTTCTCTGTGCCTGGGAAGCACAAGTGTTCACATTGCTTCGCAGAATCGCGTTTGTGCAGAAAACACTAACACTTGTTCAGAAGGAAAGAAAGCACAGAGCCCCACATTTTATGTTGCCCTGGAGAGCTTGCAGAGCACTGGGGAAAGGCAGGCAGAGAATTCCCTGCTAGCACCTTCTCTGTGCCTGGGAAGCACAAGTGTTCACATTGCTTCGCAGAATCGCGTTTGTGCAGAAAACACTAACACTTGTTCAGAAGGAAAGAAAGCACAGAGCCCCACATTTTATGTTGCCCCTGAGAGCTTGCAGAGCACTGGGGAAAGGCAGGCAGAGAATTCCCTGCTAGCACCTTCTCTATGCATGGGAAGGAGAAGTGTTCACATTGCTTCTCAGAATCGCGTTTGTGCAGAAAACACTAACACTTGTTCAGAAGGAAAGAAAGCACAGAGCCCCACATTTTATGTTGCCCTGGAGAGCTTGCAGAGCACTGGGGAAAGGCAGGCAGAGAATTCCCTGCTAGCACCTTCTCTGTGCCTGGGAAGCAAAAGTGGTCACATTGCTTCTCAGAATCGCGCTTGTGCAGAAAACACTAACACTTGTTCAGAAGGAAAGAAAGCCCAGAGCCCCACATTTTATGTTGCCCTGGAGAGCTTGCAGAGCACTGGGGAAAGGCAGGCAGAGAATTCCCTGCTAGCACCTTCTCTGTGCCTGGGAAGCAAAAGTGTTCACATAGCTTCGCAGAATCGCTCTCGTGCAGAAAACACTAACACTTGTTCAGAAGGAAAGAAAGCACAGAGCCCCACATTTTATGTTGCCCTGGAGAGCTTGCAGAGCACTGGGGAAAGGCAGGCAGAGAATTCCCTGCTAGCACCTTCTCTGTGCCTGGGAAGCAAAAGTGTTCACATTGCTTCGCAGAATCGCGTTTGTGCAGAAAACACTAACACTTGTTCAGAAGGAAAGAAAGCACAGAGCCCCACATTTTATGTTGCCCTGGAGAGCTTGCAGAGCACTGGGGAAAGGCAGGCAGAGAATTCCCTGCTAGCACCTTCTCTGTGCCTGGGAAGCACAAGTGTTCACATTGCTTCGCAGAATCGCGTTTGTGCAGAAAACACTAACACTTGTTCAGAAGGAAAGAAAGCACAGAGCCCCACATTTTATGTTGCCCTGGAGAGCTTGCAGAGCACTGGGGAAAGGCAGGCAGAGAATTCCCTGCTAGCACCTTCTCTGTGCCTGGGAAGCAAAAGTGTTCACATTGCTTCGCAGAATCGCGTTTGTGCAGAAAACACTAACACTTGTTCAGAAGGAAAGAAAGCACAGAGCCCCACATTTTATGTTGCCCCGGAGAGCTTGCAGAGCACTGGGGAAAGGCAGGCAGAGAATTCCCTGCTAGCACCTTCTCTATGCATGGGAAGGAGAAGTGTTCACATTGCTTCTCAGAATCGCGTTTGTGCAGAAAACACTAACACTTGTTCAGAAGGAAAGAAAGCACAGAGCCCCACATTTTATGTTGCCCTGGAGAGCTTGCAGAGCACTGGGGAAAGGCAGGCAGAGAATTCCCTGCTAGCACCTTCTCTGTGCCTGGGAAGCAAAAGTGGTCACATTGCTTCTCAGAATCGCGCTTGTGCAGAAAACACTAACACTTGTTCAGAAGGAAAGAAAGCCCAGAGCCCCACATTTTATGTTGCCCTGGAGAGCTTGCAGAGCACTGGGGAAAGGCAGGCAGAGAATTCCCTGCTAGCACCTTCTCTGTGCCTGGGAAGGAGAAGTGTTCACATTGCTTCGCAGAACCGCTCTCGTGCAGAAAACACTAACACTTGTTCAGAAGGAAAGAAAGCACAGAGCCCCACATTTTATGTTGCCCTGGAGAGCTTGCAGAGCACTGGGGAAAGGCAGGCAGAGAATTCCCTGCTAGCACCTTCTCTGTGCCTGGGATGCAAAAGTGTTCACATTGCTTCTCAGAATCGCGTTTGTGCAGAAAACACTAACACTTGTTCAGAAGGAAAGAAAGCACAGAGCCCCACATTTTATGTTGCCCCGGAGAGCTTGCAGAGCACTGGGGAAAGGCAGGCAGAGAATTCCCTGCTAGCACCTTCTCTGTGCCTGGGAAGCACAAGTGTTCACATTGCTTCTCAGAATCGCGTTTGTGCAGAAAACACTAACACTTGTTCAGAAGGAAAGAAAGCACAGAGCCCCACATTTTATGTTGCCCTGGAGAGCTTGCAGAGCACTGGGGAAAGGCAGGCAGAGAATTCCCTGCTAGCACCTTCTCTGTGCCTGGGAAGCACAAGTGTTCACATTGCTTCGCAGAATCGCGTTTGTGCAGAAAACACTAACACTTGTTCAGAAGGAAAGAAAGCACAGAGCCCCACATTTTATGTTGCCCTGGAGAGCTTGCAGAGCACTGGGGAAAGGCAGGCAGAGAATTCCCTGCTAGCACCTTCTCTGTGCCTGGGAAGGAAAAGTGTTCACATTGCTTCGCAGAATCGCGTTTGTGCAGAAAACACTAACACTTGTTCAGAAGGAAAGAAAGCACAGAGCCCCACATTTTATGTTGCCCTGGAGAGCTTGCAGAGCACTGGGGAAAGGCAGGCAGAGAATTCCCTGCTAGCACCTTCTCTGTGCCTGGGAAGCACAAGTGTTCACATTGCTTCGCAGAATCGCGTTTGTGCAGAAAACACTAACACTTGTTCAGAAGGAAAGAAAGCACAGAGCCCCACATTTTATGTTGCCCTGGAGAGCTTGCAGAGCACTGGGGAAAGGCAGGCAGAGAATTCCCTGCTAGCACCTTCTCTGTGCCTGGGAAGCAAAAGTGTTCACATTGCTTCGCAGAATCGCGTTTGTGCAGAAAACACTAACACTTGTTCAGAAGGAAAGAAAGCACAGAGCCCCACATTTTATGTTGCCCTGGAGAGCTTGCAGAGCACTGGGGAAAGGCAGGCAGAGAATTCCCTGCTAGCACCTTCTCTGTGCCTGGGAAGCAAAAGTGGTCACATTGCTTCTCAGAATCGCGCTTGTGCAGAAAACACTAACACTTGTTCAGAAGGAAAGAAAGCCCAGAGCCCCACATTTTATGTTGCCCTGGAGAGCTTGCAGAGCACTGGGGAAAGGCAGGCAGAGAATTCCCTGCTAGCACCTTCTCTGTGCCTGGGAAGGAGAAGTGTTCACATTGCTTCGCAGAACCGCTCTCGTGCAGAAAACACTAACACTTGTTCAGAAGGAAAGAAAGCACAGAGCCCCACATTTTATGTTGCCCTGGAGAGCTTGCAGAGCACTGGGGAAAGGCAGGCAGAGAATTCCCTGCTAGCACCTTCTCTGTGCCTGGGATGCAAAAGTGTTCACATTGCTTCTCAGAATCGCGTTTGTGCAGAAAACACTAACACTTGTTCAGAAGGAAAGAAAGCACAGAGCCCCACATTTTATGTTGCCCCGGAGAGCTTGCAGAGCACTGGGGAAAGGCAGGCAGAGAATTCCCTGCTAGCACCTTCTCTGTGCCTGGGAAGCAAAAGTGTTCACATAGCTTCGCAGAATCGCTCTCGTGCAGAAAACACTAACACTTGTTCAGAAGGAAAGAAAGCACAGAGCCCCACATTTTATGTTGCCCTGGAGAGCTTGCAGAGCACTGGGGAAAGGCAGGCAGAGAATTCCCTGCTAGCACCTTCTCTGTGCCTGGGAAGCAAAAGTGTTCACATTGCTTCGCAGAATCGCGTTTGTGCAGAAAACACTAACACTTGTTCAGAAGGAAAGAAAGCACAGAGCCCCACATTTTATGTTGCCCTGGAGAGCTTGCAGAGCACTGGGGAAAGGCAGGCAGACAATTCCCTGCTAGCACCTTCTCTGTGCCTGGGAAGCACAAGTGTTCACATTGCTTCGCAGAATCGCGTTTGTGCAGAAAACACTAACACTTGTTCAGAAGGAAAGAAAGCACAGAGCCCCACATTTTATGTTGCCCTGGAGAGCTTGCAGAGCACTGGGGAAAGGCAGGCAGAGAATTCCCTGCTAGCACCTTCTCTGTGCCTGGGAAGCACAAGTGTTCACATTGCTTCGCAGAATCGCGTTTGTGCAGAAAACACTAACACTTGTTCAGAAGGAAAGAAAGCACAGAGCCCCACATTTTATGTTGCCCCTGAGAGCTTGCAGAGCACTGGGGAAAGGCAGGCAGAGAATTCCCTGCTAGCACCTTCTCTATGCATGGGAAGGAGAAGTGTTCACATTGCTTCTCAGAATCGCGTTTGTGCAGAAAACACTAACACTTGTTCAGAAGGAAAGAAAGCACAGAGCCCCACATTTTATGTTGCCCTGGAGAGCTTGCAGAGCACTGGGGAAAGGCAGGCAGAGAATTCCCTGCTAGCACCTTCTCTGTGCCTGGGAAGCACAAGTGTTCACATTGCTTCGCAGAATCGCGTTTGTGCAGAAAACACTAACACTTGTTCAGAAGGAAAGAAAGCACAGAGCCCCACATTTTATGTTGCCCTGGAGAGCTTGCAGAGCACTGGGGAAAGGCAGGCAGAGAATTCCCTGCTAGCACCTTCTCTGTGCCTGGGAAGGAGAAGTGTTCACATTGCTTCGCAGAACCGCTCTCGTGCAGAAAACACTAACACTTGTTCAGAAGGAAAGAAAGCACAGAGCCCCACATTTTATGTTGCCCTGGAGAGCTTGCAGAGCACTGGGGAAAGGCAGGCAGAGAATTCCCTGCTAGCACCTTCTCTGTGCCTGGGATGCAAAAGTGTTCACATTGCTTCTCAGAATCGCGTTTGTGCAGAAAACACTAACACTTGTTCAGAAGGAAAGAAAGCACAGAGCCCCACATTTTATGTTGCCCCGGAGAGCTTGCAGAGCACTGGGGAAAGGCAGGCAGAGAATTCCCTGCTAGCACCTTCTCTGTGCCTGGGAAGCAAAAGTGTTCACATAGCTTCGCAGAATCGCTCTCGTGCAGAAAACACTAACACTTGTTCAGAAGGAAAGAAAGCACAGAGCCCCACATTTTATGTTGCCCTGGAGAGCTTGCAGAGCACTGGGGAAAGGCAGGCAGAGAATTCCCTGCTAGCACCTTCTCTGTGCCTGGGAAGCAAAAGTGTTCACATTGCTTCGCAGAATCGCGTTTGTGCAGAAAACACTAACACTTGTTCAGAAGGAAAGAAAGCACAGAGCCCCACATTTTATGTTGCCCTGGAGAGCTTGCAGAGCACTGGGGAAAGGCAGGCAGAGAATTCCCTGCTAGCACCTTCTCTGTGCCTGGGAAGCAAAAGTGTTCACATTGCTTCTCAGAATCGCGTTTGTGCAGAAAACACTAACACTTGTTCAGAAGGAAAGAAAGCACAGAGCCCCACATTTTATGTTGCCCTGGAGAGCTTGCAGAGCACTGGGGAAAGGCAGGCAGAGAATTCCCTGCTAGCACCTTCTCTGTGCCTGGGAAGCAAAAGTGTTCACATTGCTTCTCAGAATCGCGTTTGTGCAGAAAACACTAACACTTGTTCAGAAGGAAAGAAAGCACAGAGCCCCACATTTTATGTTGCCCTGGAGAGCTTGCAGAGCACTGGGGAAAGGCAGGCAGAGAATTCCCTGCTAGCACCTTCTCTGTGCCTGGGAAGCAAAAGTGTTCACATTGCTTCGCAGAATCGCGTTTGTGCAGAAAACACTAACACTTGTTCAGAAGGAAAGAAAGCACAGAGCCCCAGATTTTATGTTGCCCTGGAGAGCTTGCAGAGCACTGGGGAAAGGCAGGCAGAGAATTCCCTGCTAGCACCTTCTCTGTGCCTGGGAAGCAAAAGTGTTCACATTGCTTCTCAGAATCGCGTTTGTGCAGAAAACACTAACACTTGTTCAGAAGGAAAGAAAGCACAGAGCCCCACATTTTATGTTGCCCCGGAGAGCTTGCAGAGCACTGGGGAAAGGCAGGCAGAGAATTCCCTGCTAGCACCTTCTCTGTGCCTGGGAAGCAAAAGTGTTCACATAGCTTCGCAGAATCGCTCTCGTGCAGAAAACACTAACACTTGTTCAGAAGGAAAGAAAGCACAGAGCCCCACATTTTATGTTGCCCTGGAGAGCTTGCAGAGCACTGGGGAAAGGCAGGCAGAGAATTCCCTGCTAGCACCTTCTCTGTGCCTGGGAAGCAAAAGTGTTCACATTGCTTCTCAGAATCGCGTTTGTGCAGAAAACACTAACACTTGTTCAGAAGGAAAGAAAGCACAGAGCCCCACATTTTATGTTGCCCTGGAGAGCTTGCAGAGCACTGGGGAAAGGCAGGCAGACAATTCCCTGCTAGCACCTTCTCTGTGCCTGGGAAGCACAAGTGTTCACATTGCTTCGCAGAATCGCGTTTGTGCAGAAAACACTAACACTTGTTCAGAAGGAAAGAAAGCACAGAGCCCCACATTTTATGTTGCCCTGGAGAGCTTGCAGAGCACTGGGGAAAGGCAGGCAGAGAATTCCCTGCTAGCACCTTCTCTGTGCCTGGGAAGCACAAGTGTTCACATTGCTTCGCAGAATCGCGTTTGTGCAGAAAACACTAACACTTGTTCAGAAGGAAAGAAAGCACAGAGCCCCACATTTTATGTTGCCCCTGAGAGCTTGCAGAGCACTGGGGAAAGGCAGGCAGAGAATTCCCTGCTAGCACCTTCTCTATGCATGGGAAGGAGAAGTGTTCACATTGCTTCTCAGAATCGCGTTTGTGCAGAAAACACTAACACTTGTTCAGAAGGAAAGAAAGCACAGAGCCCCACATTTTATGTTGCCCTGGAGAGCTTGCAGAGCACTGGGGAAAGGCAGGCAGAGAATTCCCTGCTAGCACCTTCTCTGTGCCTGGGAAGCAAAAGTGGTCACATTGCTTCTCAGAATCGCGCTTGTGCAGAAAACACTAACACTTGTTCAGAAGGAAAGAAAGCCCAGAGCCCCACATTTTATGTTGCCCTGGAGAGCTTGCAGAGCACTGGGGAAAGGCAGGCAGAGAATTCCCTGCTAGCACCTTCTCTGTGCCTGGGAAGGAGAAGTGTTCACATTGCTTCGCAGAACCGCTCTCGTGCAGAAAACACTAACACTTGTTCAGAAGGAAAGAAAGCACAGAGCCCCACATTTTATGTTGCCCTGGAGAGCTTGCAGAGCACTGGGGAAAGGCAGGCAGAGAATTCCCTGCTAGCACCTTCTCTGTGCCTGGGAAGCAAAAGTGTTCACATTGCTTCTCAGAATCGCGTTTGTGCAGAAAACACTAACACTTGTTCAGAAGGAAAGAAAGCACAGAGCCCCACATTTTATGTTGCCCTGGAGAGCTTGCAGAGCACTGGGGAAAGGCAGGCAGAGAATTCCCTGCTAGCACCTTCTCTGTGCCTGGGAAGCAAAAGTGTTCACATTGCTTCTCAGAATCGCGTTTGTGCAGAAAACACTAACACTTGTTCAGAAGGAAAGAAAGCACAGAGCCCCACATTTTATGTTGCCCTGGAGAGCTTGCAGAGCACTGGGGAAAGGCAGGCAGAGAATTCCCTGCTAGCACCTTCTCTGTGCCTGGGAAGCAAAAGTGTTCACATTGCTTCTCAGAATCGCGTTTGTGCAGAAAACACTAACACTTGTTCAGAAGGAAAGAAAGCACAGAGCCCCACATTTTATGTTGCCCTGGAGAGCTTGCAGAGCACTGGGGAAAGGCAGGCAGAGAATTCCCTGCTAGCACCTTCTCTGTGCCTGGGAAGGAGAAGTGTTCACATTGCTTCTCAGAATCGCGTTTGTGCAGAAAACACTAACACTTGTTCAGAAGGAAAGAAAGCACAGAGCCCCACATTTTATGTTGCCCTGGAGAGCTTGCAGAGCTCTGGGGAAAGGCAGGCAGAGAATTCCCTGCTAGCACCTTCTCTGTGCCTGGGAAGCAAAAGTGTTCACATTGCTTCTCAGAATCGCGTTTGTGCAGAAAACACTAACACTTGTTCAGAAGGAAAGAAAGCACAGAGCCCCACATTTTATGTTGCCCTGGAGAGCTTGCAGAGCACTGGGGAAAGGCAGGCAGAGAATTCCCTGCTAGCACCTTCTCTGTGCCTGGGAAGCACAAGTGTTCACATTGCTTCGCAGAATCGCGTTTGTGCAGAAAACACTAACACTTGTTCAGAAGGAAAGAAAGCACAGAGCCCCACATTTTATGTTGCCCTGGAGAGCTTGCAGAGCACTGGGGAAAGGCAGGCAGAGAATTCCCTGCTAGCACCTTCTCTGTGCCTGGGAAGCACAAGTGTTCACATTGCTTCGCAGAATCGCGTTTGTGCAGAAAACACTAACACTTGTTCAGAAGGAAAGAAAGCACAGAGCCCCACATTTTATGTTGCCCTGGAGAGCTTGCAGAGCACTGGGGAAAGGCAGGCAGAGAATTCCCTGCTAGCACCTTCTCTGTGCCTGGGAAGCACAAGTGTTCACATTGCTTCGCAGAATCGCGTTTGTGCAGAAAACACTAACACTTGTTCAGAAGGAAAGAAAGCACAGAGCCCCACATTTTATGTTGCCCTGGAGAGCTTGCAGAGCACTGGGGAAAGGCAGGCAGAGAATTCCCTGCTAGCACCTTCTCTGTGCCTGGGAAGCAAAAGTGTTCACATTGCTTCGCAGAATCGCGTTTGTGCAGAAAACACTAACACTTGTTCAGAAGGAAAGAAAGCACAGAGCCCCACATTTTATGTTGCCCTGGAGAGCTTGCAGAGCACTGGGGAAAGGCAGGCAGAGAATTCCCTGCTAGCACCTTCTCTGTGCCTGGGAAGCAAAAGTGTTCACATTGCTTCGCAGAATCGCGTTTGTGCAGAAAACACTAACACTTGTTCAGAAGGAAAGAAAGCACAGAGCCCCACATTTTATGTTGCCCTGGAGAGCTTGCAGAGCACTGGGGAAAGGCAGGCAGAGAATTCCCTGCTAGCACCTTCTCTGTGCCTGGGAAGCACAAGTGTTCACATTGCTTCGCAGAATCGCATTTGTGCAGAAAACACTAACACTTGTTCAGAAGGAAAGAAAGCACAGAGCCCCACATTTTATGTTGCCCTGGAGAGCTTGCAGAGCACTGGGGAAAGGCAGGCAGAGAATTCCCTGCTAGCACCTTCTCTGTGCCTGGGAAGCACAAGTGTTCACATTGCTTCGCAGAATCGCGTTTGTGCAGAAAACACTAACACTTGTTCAGAAGGAAAGAAAGCACAGAGCCCCACATTTTATGTTGCCCTGGAGAGCTTGCAGAGCACTGGGGAAAGGCAGGCAGAGAATTCCCTGCTAGCACCTTCTCTGTGCCTGGGAAGCACAAGTGTTCACATTGCTTCGCAGAATCGCGTTTGTGCAGAAAACACTAACACTTGTTCAGAAGGAAAGAAAGCACAGAGCCCCACATTTTATGTTGCCCTGGAGAGCTTGCAGAGCACTGGGGAAAGGCAGGCAGAGAATTCCCTGCTAGCACCTTCTCTGTGCCTGGGAAGCAAAAGTGTTCACATTGCTTCGCAGAATCGCGTTTGTGCAGAAAACACTAACACTTGTTCAGAAGGAAAGAAAGCACAGAGCCCCACATTTTATGTTGCCCTGGAGAGCTTGCAGAGCACTGGGGAAAGGTAGGCAGAGAATTCCCTGCTAGCACCTTCTCTATGCCTGGGAAGCACAAGTGTTCACATTGCTTCGCAGAATCGCGTTTGTGCAGAAAACACTAACACTTGTTCAGAAGGAAAGAAAGCACAGAGCCCCACATTTTATGTTGCCCTGGAGAGCTTGCAGAGCACTGGGGAAAGGCAGGCAGAGAATTCCCTGCTAGCACCTTCTCTGTGCCTGGGAAGCAAAAGTGTTCACATTGCTTCGCAGAATCGCGTTTGTGCAGAAAACACTAACACTTGTTCAGAAGGAAAGAAAGCACAGAGCCCCACATTTTATGTTGCCCTGGAGAGCTTGCAGAGCACTGGGGAAAGGCAGGCAGAGAATTCCCTGCTAGCACCTTCTCTGTGCCTGGGAAGCAAAAGTGTTCACATTGCTTCGCAGAATCGCGTTTGTGCAGAAAACACTAACACTTGTTCAGAAGGAAAGAAAGCACAGAGCCCCACATTTTATGTTGCCCTGGAGAGCTTGCAGAGCACTGGGGAAAGGCAGGCAGAGAATTCCCTGCTAGCACCTTCTCTGTGCCTGGGAAGCACAAGTGTTCACATTGCTTCGCAGAATCGCGTTTGTGCAGAAAACACTAACACTTGTTCAGAAGGAAAGAAAGCACAGAGCCCCACATTTTATGTTGCCCTGGAGAGCTTGCAGAGCACTGGGGAAAGGCAGGCAGAGAATTCCCTGCTAGCACCTTCTCTGTGCCTGGGAAGCACAAGTGTTCACATTGCTTCGCAGAATCGCGTTTGTGCAGAAAACACTAACACTTGTTCAGAAGGAAAGAAAGCACAGAGCCCCACATTTTATGTTGCCCTGGAGAGCTTGCAGAGCACTGGGGAAAGGCAGGCAGAGAATTCCCTGCTAGCACCTTCTCTGTGCCTGGGAAGCAAAAGTGTTCACATTGCTTCGCAGAATCGCGTTTGTGCAGAAAACACTAACACTTGTTCAGAAGGAAAGAAAGCACAGAGCCCCACATTTTATGTTGCTCTGGAGAGCTTGCAGAGCACTGGGGAAAGGCAGGCAGAGAATTCCCTGCTAGCACCTTCTCTGTGCCTGGGAAGCAAAAGTGTTCACATTGCTTCTCAGAATTGCGTTTGTGCAGAAAACACTAACACTTGTTCAGAAGGAAAGAAAGCACAGAGCCCCACATTTTATGTTGCCCTGGAGAGCTTGCAGAGCACTGGGGAAAGGCAGGCAGAGAATTCCCTGCTAGCACCTTCTCTGTGCCTGGGAAGCAAAAGTGTTCACATTGCTTCTCAGAATCGCGTTTGTGCAGAAAACACTAACACTTGTTCAGAAGGAAAGAAAGCCCAGAGCCCCACATTTTATGTTGCCCTGGAGAGCTTGCAGAGCACTGGGGAAAGGCAGGCAGAGAATTCCCTGCTAGCACCTTCTCTGTGCCTGGGAAGCACAAGTGTTCACATTGCTTCGCAGAATCGCGTTTGTGCAGAAAACACTAACACTTGTTCAGAAGGAAAGAAAGCACAGAGCCCCACATTTTATGTTGCCCTGGAGAGCTTGCAGAGCACTGGGGAAAGGCAGGCAGAGAATTCCCTGCTAGCACCTTCTCTGTGCCTGGGAAGCAAAAGTGTTCACATTGCTTCTCAGAATCGCGTTTGTGCAGAAAACACTAACACTTGTTCAGAAGGAAAGAAAGCACAGAGCCCCACATTTTATGTTGCCCTGGAGAGCTTGCAGAGCACTGGGGAAAGGCAGGCAGAGAATTCCCTGCTAGCACCTTCTCTGTGCCTGGGAAGCACAAGTGTTCACATTGCTTCGCAGAATCGCGTTTGTGCAGAAAACACTAACACTTGTTCAGAAGGAAAGAAAGCACAGAGCCCCACATTTTATGTTGCCCTGGAGAGCTTGCAGAGCACTGGGGAAAGGCAGGCAGAGAATTCCCTGCTAGCACCTTCTCTGTGCCTGGGAAGCACAAGTGTTCACATTGCTTCGCAGAATCGCGTTTGTGCAGAAAACACTAACACTTGTTCAGAAGGAAAGAAAGCACAGAGCCCCACATTTTATGTTGCCCTGGAGAGCTTGCAGAGCACTGGGGAAAGGCAGGCAGAGAATTCCCTGCTAGCACCTTCTCTGTGCCTGGGAAGCACAAGTGTTCACATTGCTTCTCAGAATCGCGTTTGTGCAGAAAACACTAACACTTGTTCAGAAGGAAAGAAAGCACAGAGCCCCACATTTTATGTTGCCCTGGAGAGCTTGCAGAGCACTGGGGAAAGGCAGGCAGAGAATTCCCTGCTAGCACCTTCTCTGTGCCTGGGAAGCAAAAGTGTTCACATTGCTTCTCAGAATCGCGTTTGTGCAGAAAACACTAACACTTGTTCAGAAGGAAAGAAAGCACAGAGCCCCACATTTTATGTTGCCCTGGAGAGCTTGCAGAGCACTGGGGAAAGGCAGGCAGAGAATTCCCTGCTAGCACCTTCTCTGTGCCTGGGAAGCACAAGTGTTCACATTGCTTCGCAGAATCGCGTTTGTGCAGAAAACACTAACACTTGTTCAGAAGGAAAGAAAGCACAGAGCCCCACATTTTATGTTGCCCTGGAGAGCTTGCAGAGCACTGGGGAAAGGCAGGCAGAGAATTCCCTGCTAGCACCTTCTCTGTGCCTGGGAAGCAAAAGTGTTCACATTGCTTCTCAGAATCGCGTTTGTGCAGAAAACACTAACACTTGTTCAGAAGGAAAGAAAGCACAGAGCCCCACATTTTATGTTGCCCTGGAGAGCTTGCAGAGCACTGGGGAAAGGCAGGCAGAGAATTCCCTGCTAGCACCTTCTCTGTGCCTGGGAAGCAAAAGTGTTCACATTGCTTCGCAGAATCGCGTTTGTGCAGAAAACACTAACACTTGTTCAGAAGGAAAGAAAGCACAGAGCCCCAGATTTTATGTTGCCCTGGAGAGCTTGCAGAGCACTGGGGAAAGGCAGGCAGAGAATTCCCTGCTAGCACCTTCTCTGTGCCTGGGAAGCAAAAGTGTTCACATTGCTTCGCAGAATCGCGTTTGTGCAGAAAACACTAACACTTGTTCAGAAGGAAAGAAAGCACAGAGCCCCACATTTTATGTTGCCCTGGAGAGCTTGCAGAGCACTGGGGAAAGGCAGGCAGAGAATTCCCTGCTAGCACCTTCTCTGTGCCTGGGAAGCACAAGTGTTCACATTGCTTCTCAGAATCGCGTTTGTGCAGAAAACACTAACACTTGTTCAGAAGGAAAGAAAGCACAGAGCCCCACATTTTATGTTGCCCTGGAGAGCTTGCAGAGCACTGGGGAAAGGCAGGCAGAGAATTCCCTGCTAGCACCTTCTCTGTGCCTGGGAAGCAAAAGTGTTCACATTGCTTCTCAGAATCGCGTTTGTGCAGAAAACACTAACACTTGTTCAGAAGGAAAGAAAGCACAGAGCCCCAGATTTTATGTTGCCCTGGAGAGCTTGCAGAGCACTGGGGAAAGGCAGGCAGAGAATTCCCTGCTAGCACCTTCTCTGTGCCTGGGAAGCACAAGTGTTCACATTGCTTCTCAGAATCGCGTTTGTGCAGAAAACACTAACACTTGTTCAGAAGGAAAGAAAGCACAGAGCCCCACATTTTATGTTGCCCTGGAGAGCTTGCAGAGCACTGGGGAAAGGCAGGCAGAGAATTCCCTGCTAGCACCTTCTCTGTGCCTGGGAAGCACAAGTGTTCACATTGCTTCGCAGAATCGCGTTTGTGCAGAAAACACTAACACTTGTTCAGAAGGAAAGAAAGCACAGAGCCCCACATTTTATGTTGCCCTGGAGAGCTTGCAGAGCACTGGGGAAAGGCAGGCAGAGAATTCCCTGCTAGCACCTTCTCTGTGCCTGGGAAGGAAAAGTGTTCACATTGCTTCGCAGAATCGCGTTTGTGCAGAAAACACTAACACTTGTTCAGAAGGAAAGAAAGCACAGAGCCCCACATTTTATGTTGCCCTGGAGAGCTTGCAGAGCACTGGGGAAAGGCAGGCAGAGAATTCCCTGCTAGCACCTTCTCTGTGCCTGGGAAGCACAAGTGTTCACATTGCTTCGCAGAATCGCATTTGTGCAGAAAACACTAACACTTGTTCAGAAGGAAAGAAAGCACAGAGCCCCACATTTTATGTTGCCCTGGAGAGCTTGCAGAGCACTGGGGAAAGGCAGGCAGAGAATTCCCTGCTAGCACCTTCTCTGTGCCTGGGAAGCACAAGTGTTCACATTGCTTCGCAGAATCGCGTTTGTGCAGAAAACACTAACACTTGTTCAGAAGGAAAGAAAGCACAGAGCCCCACATTTTATGTTGCCCTGGAGAGCTTGCAGAGCACTGGGGAAAGGCAGGCAGAGAATTCCCTGCTAGCACCTTCTCTGTGCCTGGGAAGCACAAGTGTTCACATTGCTTCTCAGAATCGCGTTTGTGCAGAAAACACTAACACTTGTTCAGAAGGAAAGAAAGCACAGAGCCCCACATTTTATGTTGCCCTGGAGAGCTTGCAGAGCACTGGGGAAAGGCAGGCAGAGAATTCCCTGCTAGCACCTTCTCTGTGCCTGGGAAGCACAAGTGTTCACATTGCTTCGCAGAATCGCATTTGTGCAGAAAACACTAACACTTGTTCAGAAGGAAAGAAAGCACAGAGCCCCACATTTTATGTTGCCCTGGAGAGCTTGCAGAGCACTGGGGAAAGGCAGGCAGAGAATTCCCTGCTAGCACCTTCTCTGTGCCTGGGAAGCACAAGTGTTCACATTGCTTCGCAGAATCGCGTTTGTGCAGAAAACACTAACACTTGTTCAGAAGGAAAGAAAGCACAGAGCCCCACATTTTTATGTTGCCCTGGAGAGCTTGCAGAGCACTGGGGAAAGGCAGGCAGAGAATTCCCTGCTAGCACCTTCTCTGTGCCTGGGAAGCACAAGTGTTCACATTGCTTCTCAGAATCGCGTTTGTGCAGAAAACACTAACACTTGTTCAGAAGGAAAGAAAGCACAGAGCCCCACATTTTATGTTGCCCTGGAGAGCTTGCAGAGCACTGGGGAAAGGCAGGCAGAGAATTCCCTGCTAGCACCTTCTCTGTGCCTGGGAAGCACAAGTGTTCACATTGCTTCGCAGAATCGCGTTTGTGCAGAAAACACTAACACTTGTTCAGAAGGAAAGAAAGCACAGAGCCCCACATTTTATGTTGCCCTGGAGAGCTTGCAGAGCACTGGGGAAAGGCAGGCAGAGAATTCCCTGCTAGCACCTTCTCTGTGCCTGGGAAGCACAAGTGTTCACATTGCTTCGCAGAATCGCGTTTGTGCAGAAAACACTAACACTTGTTCAGAAGGAAAGAAAGCACAGAGCCCCACATTTTATGTTGCCCTGGAGAGCTTGCAGAGCACTGGGGAAAGGCAGGCAGAGAATTCCCTGCTAGCACCTTCTCTGTGCCTGGGAAGCACAAGTGTTCACATTGCTTCGCAGAATCGCGTTTGTGCAGAAAACACTAACACTTGTTCAGAAGGAAAGAAAGCACAGAGCCCCACATTTTATGTTGCCCTGGAGAGCTTGCAGAGCACTGGGGAAAGGCAGGCAGAGAATTCCCTGCTAGCACCTTCTCTGTGCCTGGGAAGCACAAGTGTTCACATTGCTTCGCAGAATCGCATTTGTGCAGAAAACACTAACACTTGTTCAGAAGGAAAGAAAGCACAGAGCCCCACATTTTATGTTGCCCTGGAGAGCTTGCAGAGCACTGGGGAAAGGCAGGCAGAGAATTCCCTGCTAGCACCTTCTCTGTGCCTGGGAAGCACAAGTGTTCACATTGCTTCTCAGAATCGCGTTTGTGCAGAAAACACTAACACTTGTTCAGAAGGAAAGAAAGCACAGAGCCCCACATTTTATGTTGCCCTGGAGAGCTTGCAGAGCACTGGGGAAAGGCAGGCAGAGAATTCCCTGCTAGCACCTTCTCTGTGCCTGGGAAGCAAAAGTGTTCACATTGCTTCGCAGAATCGC
>JASWHU010000315.1:0-116079 GCA_030819815.1 Strix occidentalis | reverse complement strand
AGAGCTAGGAGGAAGAGAGAGGAGGAAGAGACAGGAAGAGCAGAGAGGAGGAGGAGAGAGGAGGAAGAGAGAGGAGGAAGAGAGAGGAGGAAGAGACAGGAGGAAGAGAGAGGAAGAGGAGAGAGAGGAGGAGAGAGGAGGAAGAGATAGGAGGAAGAGAGAGGAGGAAGAGAGAGAAGGAAGAGAGAGGAGGAATAGAGAGGAAGAACAGAGAGGAAGAGGAGGGAGGAGGAAGTGAGAGGACGAAGAGAGAGGAGGAAGAGAGAGGAAGAGGAGAGTGGAGGAAGAGGGTGGGGAAAGAGAGACGAGGAAGAGAGAGGTGGAAAAGAGAGGAGGAAGAGAGAGGAGGAAGAGAGAGGAAGAATAGAGAAGAAAAGGAGAGAGGAGGAAGAGAGAGGAGGAAGAGAGAGGAGGAAGAGACAGGAAGAGCAGAGAGGAGGAGGAGGGAGGAGGAAGTGAGAGGAGGAAGAGAGAGGAGGAAGAGAGAGGAAGAGGAGAGTGGAGAAGGAGAGAGGAAGAGGAGAGAGTAGGAAGTAGAGAGAAGGAAGAGAGAGGAGGAAGAGAGAGGAGGAAGAGAGAGGAAGAGGAGAGAGGAGAAGGAGAGAGGAAGAGGAGAGAGGAGGAAGAGAGAGGAGGAAGAGACAGGAAGAGCAGAGAGGAGGAGAAGAGAAGACGAAGAGAGAGGAGGAAGAGAGAGGAGGAAGAGAGAGGAGGAAGAGAGAGGAGGAGGAGAGAGGAGGAAGAGAGAGGAGGAAGAGAGAGGAGGAACAGAGAGGAGGGATAGGGAGGAGAAGAGAAAGGAAGAGCAGAGAGGAGGAGGAGAGAGGAGAAAGAGAGAGGAGAAGAGAGAGGAGGAAGAGAGAGGAGGGATAGGGAGGAGAAGAGAAAGGAAGAGCAGAGAGGAGGAGAAGAGAGGAGGAAGACAGAGGAGGAAGAGAGAGGAAGAGGAGAGTGGAGGAAGAGATTGGAGGAAGAGAGAGGAGGAAGACAGAAGAGGAAGAGAGAGGAGGAAGAGAGAGGAGGTGAAGAGAGGAGGAAGAGAGAGGAGGAAGAGAGAGGAGGAAGAGAGAGGAAGAAGAGAGACTAGAAGAGAGGAGGAAGAGAGAGGAGGAAGAGAGAGGAAGAGGAGAGTGGAGGAAGAGATTGGAGGGTGGGAGATGATGAAGAGAGCAGAGGAATAGAGGAGGAGAGAGGAGAGAGGAGGATAGAGCAGGAACAGAGAGGAGGAAGAGAGAGGAGGAAGAGAGAGGAGAAAGTGAGACGAGGAAGAGAGAGGAGGCATAGAGAGGAAGAGCAGAGAGGAGGAGGAGAGTGTGTAGGAAGTGAGAGGAGGAAGAGACAGGAAGAGGAGAGTGGAGGAAGAGAGAGGAAGAGGAGAGAGTAGGAAATAGAGCGAAGGAAGAGAGAGGAGGAAGAGAGAGGAGGAGAGAGATGAGGAAGAGAGAGCAGAGGAATAGAGAGGAGGAAGAGGAGAGAAGAGGATAGAGGAGGAAGAGAGAGGAGGAAGAGAGAGGAGGAAGAGAGAGGAAGAAGAGAGAGGAGGAGGAGAGAGGAAGAGGAGAGAGGAGGAGGAGGAGGAAGAGAGAGGAGGAAGAGAGAGGAGGAAGAGAGAGGAGGAAGAGATAGGAAGAAGAGAAAGGAAGAGGAGAGAGGAGGAAGAGAGAGGAGGAAGAGAGAGGAGGAAGAGAGAGGAGGAAGAGACAGGAAGAGCAGAGAGGAGGAGGAGAGAGGAGGAAGAGAGAGGAGGAAGAGAGAGAAGGAAGAGAGAGGAGGAAGAGAGACGAAGAGGAGAGAGGAGGAGAGAGGAGGAAGAGAGAGGAGGAAGAGAGAGGAGGAAGAGATTGGAGGAAGTGAGATGAGGAAGAGAGCAGAGGAATAGAGAGGAGGAAGAGGAGAGAGAAGGATAGAGGAGGAAGAGAGAGGAGGAAGAGAGAGGAGGAAGAGAGAGGAAGAGCAGAGAGGAGGAGAAGAGAGGAGGAAGAGAGAGGAGGAAGAGAGAGGAGGAAGACAGAAGTGGAAGAGAGAGGAGAAGAGAGAGGAGGAAGAGAGAGGAAGAGGAGAGAGGAGGAAGAGGGTGCTGAAACAGAGACGAGGAAGAGAGAGAAGGAAGAGAGAGGAGGAAAGGAGAGGAATAAGAGAGAGGAAGAGGAGAGAGGAGGAAGAGAGAGGAGGAAGAGACAGGAAGACCGGGGAGGAGGAGAAGAGAGGAGGGAAGAGAGAGGAGGAAGAGAGAGCAGGAAGAGGGAGGAGGAAGAGAGAGGAGGAAGAGAGAGGAAGAGGAGAGAGGAGGAAGAGAGAGGAGGAAGAGAGAGGAAGAGAGAGTAAGAGGAGAGAGGAGGAAGAGAGAGAAAGAGGAGAGAGTAGGAAGAGAGAGGTGGAAGGGAGAGGAGGAAGAGAGAGGAGGAAGAGAGAGGAGGAAGAGAGAGGAGGAAGAGAGAGGAGGAAGAGAGAGGAAGAGGAGACAGGAGGAGAGAGGAGGAAGAGAGAGGAGGAAGAGAGATGAGGAAGAGAGAGGAAGAAGAGAGACTAGAAGAGAGGAGGAAGAGAGAGGAGGAAGAGAGAGGAAGAGGAGAGTGGAGGAAGAGATTGGAGGGTGGGAGATGAGGAAGAGAGCAGAGGAATAGAGAGGAGGAAGAGGAGAGAGGAGGATAGAGCAGGAACAGAGAGAAGGAAGAGAGAGGAGGAAGAGAGAGGAGAAAGTGAGACGAGGAAGAGAGAGGAGGCATAGAGAGGAAGAGCAGAGAGGAGGAGGGAGAGAGGAGGAAGTGAGAGGAGGAAGAGACAGGAAGAGGAGACTGGAGGAAGAGAGAGGAAGAGGAGAGAGTAGGAAATAGAGCGAAGGAAGAGAGAGGAGGAAGAGAGAGGAGGAAGAGAGATGAGGAAGAGAGCAGAGGAATAGAGAGGAGGAAGAGGAGAGAGGAGGATAGAGGAGGAAGAGAGAGGAGGAAGAGAGAGGAGGAAGAGAGAGGAAGAAGAGAGAGGAGGAGGAGAGAGGAAGAGGAGAGAGGAGGAGAGAGGAGGAAGAGAGAGGAGGAAGAGAGAGGAGGAAGAGAGAGGAGGAAGAGATAGGAAGTAGAGAAAGGAAGAGGAGAGAGGAGGAAGAGAGAGGAGGAAGAGAGAGGAGGAAGAGAGAGGAGGAAGAGTGAGGAGAAAGAGAGAGGAAGAGGAGAGAGGAGGAAGAGGGAGGGGAAAGAGAGACTAGGAAGAGAGAGGAGGAATAGAGAGGAGGGAGAGAGAGGAGGAAGAGCTAGGAGGAAGAGAGAGGAGGAAGAGACAGGAAGAGCAGAGAGGAGGAAGAGATAGGAGGAAGAGAGAGGAGGAAGAGAGAGAAGGAAGAGAGAGGAGGAATAGAGAGGAAGAGCAGAGAGGAAGAGGAGGGAGGAGGAAGTGAGAGGACGAAGAGAGAGGAGGAAGGGAGAGGAAGAGGAGAGTGGAGGAAGAGGGTGGGGAAAGAGAGACGAGGAAGAGAGAGGTGGAAGAGAGAGGAGGAAGAGAGAGGAGGAAGAGAGAGGAAGAATAGAGAAGAAAAGGAGAGAGGAGGAAGAGAGAGGAGGAAGAGAGAGGAGGAAGAGACAGGAAGAGCAGAGAGGAGGAGGAGGGAGGAGGAAGTGAGAGGAGGAAGAGAGAGGAGGAAGAGAGAGGAGGAAGAGAGAGGAAGAGGAGAGAGGAGAAGGAGAGAGGAAGAGGAGAGAGGAGGAAGAGAGAGGAGGAAGAGACAGGAAGAGCAGAGAGGAGGAGAAGAGAAGACGAAGAGAGAGGAGAGAGAGGAGGGAGGAGAGAGGAGGAAGAGAGAGGAGAAGAGAGAGGAGGAAGAGAGAGGAGGAGGAAGAGAGGAGGAAGAGAGAGGAGGAAGAGAGAGGAGGAACAGAGAGGAGGGATAGGGAGGAGAAGAGAAAGGAAGAGCAGAGAGGAGGAGGAGAGAGGAGAAAGAGAGAGGAGGAAGAGAGAGGAGGGACGAGAGAGGAGGGATAGAGAGGAGAAGAGAAAGGAAGAGCAGAGAGGAGGAGAAGAGAGGAGGAAGACAGAGGAGGAAGAGAGAGGAAGAGGAGAGTGGAGGAAGAGATTGGAGGAGAGAGAGGAGGAAGACAGAAGAGGAAGAGAGAGGAGGAAGAGAGAGGAGGTGAAGAGAGGAGGAAGAGAGAGGAGAAGAGAGAGGAGGAAGAGAGAGGAAGAAGAGAGACTAGAAGAGAGGAGGAAGAGAGAGGAGGAAGAGAGAGGAAGAGGAGAGTGGAGGAAGAGATTGGAGGGTGGGAGATGATGAAGAGAGCAGAGGAATAGAGAGGAGGAAGAGGAGAGAGGAGGATAGAGCAGGAACAGAGAGGAGGAAGAGAGAGGAGGAAGAGAGAGGAGAAAGTGAGACGAGGAAGAGAGAGGAGGCATAGAGAGGAAGAGCAGAGAGGAGGAGGAGAGAGAGTAGGAAGTGAGAGGAGGAAGAGACAGGAAGAGGAGAGTGGAGGAAGAGAGAGGAAGAGGAGAGAGTAGGAAATAGAGCGAAGGAAGAGAGGAGGAAGAGAGAGGAGGAAGAGAGATGAGGAAGAGAGCAGAGGAATAGAGAGGAGGAAGAGGAGAGAGGAGGATAGAGGAGGAAGAGAGAGGAGGAAGAGAGAGGAGGAAGAGAGAGGAAGAAGAGAGAGGAGGAGGAGAGAGGAAGAGGAGAGAGGAGGAGAGAGGAGGAAGAGAGAGAGGAAGAGAGAGGAGGAAGAGAGAGGAGGAAGAGATAGGAAGAAGAGAAAGGAAGAGGAGAGAGGAGGAAGAGAGAGGAGGAAGAGAGAGGAGGAAGAGAGAGGAGGAAGAGACAGGAAGAGCAGAGAGGAGGAGGAGAGAGGAGGAAGAGAGAGGAGGAAGAGAGAGAAGGAAGAGAGAGGAGGAAGAGAGACGAAGAGGAGAGAGGAGGAGAGAGGAGGAAGAGAGAGGAGGAAGAGAGAGAAGGAATAGAGAGGAAGAGTAGAGGGGAGGAGAGAGGGGGAAGAGAGAGGAGGAAGAGAGAGGAGGAAGAGAGAGGAGGAAGAGATTGGAGGAAGAGAGATGAGGAAGACAGCAGAGGAATAGAGAGGAGGAAGAGGAGAGAGAAGGATAGAGGAGGAAGAGAGAGGAATAAGAGAGAGGAAGGAGGAGAGAGGAGGAAGAGAGAGGAGGAAGAGATAGGAAGAGCAGGTAGGAGTAGAAGAGAGGAGGAAGAGAGAGGAGCAAGAGAGAGCAGGAAGAGAGAGGAGGAAGAGAGAGGAGTAGGAGAGAGGAAGAGGAGAGAGGAGGAAGAGAGAGGAGGAATAGAGAGGAGAAGAGAAAGGAAGAGCAGAGAGGAGGAGAAGAGAGGAGGACGAGAGAGGAGGTTGAGAGAGGAGGAAGAGAGAGGAGGAAGAGAGAGGAGGAAGAGAGAGGAAGAGGAGAGAGGAGGAAGAGGGTGCTGAAAGAGAGAGGAGGAAGAGAGAGGAGGAATAGAGAGGAGGAAGAGAGAGGAGGAAGAAGAGAGGAATAAGAGAGAGGAAAAGGAGAGAGGAGGAAGAGAGAGGAGGAAGAGAGAGGAATAAGAGAGAGGAATAAGAGAGAAGAAATGGAGAGAGGAGCAAGAGAGAGCAGGAAGAGAGAGGAGGAATAGAGAGGAGGAGGAGAGAGGAAGAGGAGAGAGGAGGAAGAGAGAGGAGGAATAGAGAGGAGAAGAGAAAGGAAGAGCAGAGAGGAAGAGAAGAGAGGAGGAAGAGAGAGGAGGAAGAGAGAAGAGGGAGAGAGACCAGGAAGAGAGAGGAAGAAGAGACAGGAAGAGGAGAGAGGAGGAAGAGAGAGGAGGAAGAGAGAGGAGGAAGAGTGAGGAGAAAGAGAGAGGAAGAGGTGAGAGGAGGAAGAGGGAGGGAAAGAGAGAGGAGGAAGATAGAGGAGGAAGAGAGAGGAGGAAGAGAGAGGAGGAAGAGAGAGGAGGAAGAGAGAGGAAGAGGAGGAGAGGAGGAGGAGAGAGACGAGGAAGAGAGAGGAGGAAGAGAGAGGAGGAAGAGTGAGGAGAAAGAGAGAGGAAGAGGAGAGAGGAGGAAGAGGGAGGGGAAAGAGAGACGAGGAAGAGAGAGGAGGAAGAGAGAGGAGGAAGAGAGAGGAGGAAGAGTGAGGAGAAGAGAGAGGAAGAGGAGAGAGGAGGAAGAGGGAGGGGAAAGAGAGACTAGGAAGATAGAGGAGGAAGAGAGAGGAGGGAGAGAGAGGAGGAAGAGCTAGGAGGAAGAGAGAGGAGGAAGAGACAGGAAGAGCAGAGAGGAGGAGGAGAGAGGAGGAAGAGAGAGGAGGAAGAGAGAGGAGGAAGAGACAGGAGGAAGAGAGAGGAAGAGGAGAGAGGAGGAGAGAGGAGGAAGAGATAGGAGGAAGAGAGAGGAGGAAGAGAGAGAAGGAAGAGAGAGGAGGAATAGAGAGGAAGAGCAGAGAGGAAGAGGAGGGAGGAGGAAGTCAGAGGACGAAGAGAGAGGAGGAAGAGAGAGGAAGAGGAGAGTGGAGGAAGAGGGTGGGGAAAGAGAGACGAGGAAGAGAGAGGTGGAAGAGAGAGGAGGAAGAGAGAGGAGGAAGAGAGAGGAAGAATAGAGAAGAAAAGGAGAGAGGAGGAAGAGAGAGGAGGAAGAGAGAGGAGGAAGAGACAGGAAGAGCAGAGAGGAGGAGGAGGGAGGAGGAAGTGAGAGGAGGAAGAGAGAGGAGGAAGAGAGAGGAAGAGGAGCGTGGAGAAGGAGAGAGGAAGAGGAGAGAGTAGGAGTAGAGAGAAGGAAGAGAGAGGAGGAAGAGAGAGGAGGAAGAGAGAGGAAGAGGAGAGAGGAGAAGGAGAGAGGAAGAGGAGAGAGGAGGAAGAGAGAGGAGGAAGAGACAGGAAGAGCAGAGAGGAGGAGAAGAGAAGACGAAGAGAGAGGAGGAAGAGAGAGGAGGAGGAGAGAGCAGGAAGAGAGAGGAGGAAGAGAGAGGAGGAAGAGAGAGGAGGAAGAGAGAGGAGGAAGAGGGAGGGGAAAGAGAGACGAGGAAGAGAGAGGAGGAAGAGAGAGGAGGAAGAGAGAGGAGGAAGAGTGAGGAGAAAGAGAGAGGAAGAGGAGAGAGGAGGAAGAGGGAGGGGAAAGAGAGACTAGGAAGAGAGAGGAGGAAGAGAGAGGAGGGAGAGAGAGGAGGAAGAGCTAGGAGGAAGAGAGAGGAGGAAGAGACAGGAAGAGCAGAGAGGAGGAGGAGAGAGGAGGAAGAGAGAGGAGGAAGAGAGAGGAGGAAGAGACAGGAGGAAGAGAGAGGAAGAGGAAGAGAGGAGGAGAGAGGAGGAAGAGATAGGAGAAGAGAGAGGAGGAAGAGAGAGAAGGAAGAGAGAGGAGGAATAGAGAGGAAGAACAGAGAGGAAGAGGAGGGAGGAGGAAGTGAGAGGACGAAGAGAGAGGAGGAAGAGAGAGAAGAGGAGAGTGGAGGAAGAGGGTGGGGAAAGAGAGACGAGGAAGAGAGAGGTGGAAAAGAGAGGAGGAAGAGAGAGGAGGAAGAGAGAGGAAGAATAGAGAAGAAAAGGAGAGAGGAGGAAGAGAGAGGAGGAAGAGAGAGGAGGAAGAGACAGGAAGAGCAGAGAGGAGGAGGAGGGAGGAGGAAGTGAGAGGAGGAAGAGAGAGGAGGAAGAGAGAGGAAGAGGAGAGTGGAGAAGGAGAGAGGAAGAGGAGAGAGTAGGAAGTAGAGAGAAGGAAGAGAGAGGAGGAAGAGAGAGGAGGAAGAGAGAGGAAGAGGAGAGAGGAGAAGGAGAGAGGAAGAGGAGAGAGGAGGAAGAGAGAGGAGGAAGAGACAGGAAGAGCAGAGAGGAGGAGAGAGAAGACGAAGAGAGAGGAGGAAGAGAGGAGGAGGAGAGAGGAGGAAGAGAGAGGAGGAAGAGAGAGGAGGAAGAGAGAGGAGGAGGAGAGAGGAGGAAGAGAGAGGAGGAAGAGAGAGGAGGAACAGAGAGGAGGGATAGGGAGGAGAAGAGAAAGGAAGAGCAGAGAGGAGGAGGAGAGAGGAGAAAGAGAGAGGAGGAAGAGAGAGGAGGAAGAGAGAGGAGGGATAGGGAGGAGAAGAGAAAGGAAGAGCAGAGAGGAGGAGAAGAGAGGAGGAAGACAGAGGAGGAAGAGAGAGGAAGAGGAGAGTGGAGGAAGAGATTGGAGGAAGAGAGAGGAGGAAGACAGAAGAGGAAGAGAGAGGAGGAAGAGAGAGGAGGTGAAGAGAGGAGGAAGAGAGAGGAGGAAGAGAGAGGAGGAAGAGAGAGGAAGAAGAGAGACTAGAAGAGAGGAGGAAGAGAGAGGAGGAAGAGAGAGGAAGAGGAGAGTGGAGGAAGAGATTGGAGGGTGGGAGATGATGAAGAGAGCAGAGGAATAGAGAGGAGGAAGAGGAGAGAGGAGGATAGAGCAGGAACAGAGAGGAGGAAGAGAGAGGAGGAAGAGAGAGGAGAAAGTGAGACGAGGAAGAGAGAGGAGGCATAGAGAGGAAGAGCAGAGAGGAGGAGGAGAGTGTGTAGGAAGTGAGAGGAGGAAGAGACAGGAAGAGGAGAGTGGAGGAAGAGAGAGGAAGAGGAGAGAGTAGGAAATAGAGCGAAGGAAGAGAGAGGAGGAAGAGAGAGGAGGAAGAGAGATGAGGAAGAGAGCAGAGGAATAGAGAGGAGGAAGAGGAGAGAAGAGGATAGAGGAGGAAGAGAGAGGAGAAGAGAGAGGAGGAAGAGAGAGGAAGAAGAGAGAGGAGGAGGAGAGAGGAAGAGGAGAGAGGAGGAGGAGGAGGAAGAGAGAGGAGGAAGAGAGAGGAGGAAGAGAGAGGAGGAAGAGATAGGAAGAAGAGAAAGGAAGAGGAGAGAGGAGGAGAAGAGAGGAGGAAGAGAGAGGAGGAAGAGAGAGGAGGAAGAGACAGGAAGAGCAGAGAGAGGAGGAGGAGAGAGGAGGAAGAGAGAGGAGGAAGAGAGAGAAGGAAGAGAGAGGAGGAAGAGAGACGAAGAGGAGAGAGGAGGAGAGAGGAGGAAGAGAGAGGAGGAAGAGAGAGAAGGAATAGAGAGGAAGAGTAGAGGGAGGAGAGAGGGGGAAGAGAGAGGAGGAAGAGAGAGGAGGAAGAGAGAGGAGGAAGAGATTGGAGGAAGAGAGATGAGGAAGACAGCAGAGGAATAGAGAGGAGGAAGAGGAGAGAGAAGGATAGAGGAGGAAGAGAGAGGAATAAGAGAGAGGAAGAGGAGAGAGGAGGAAGAGAGAGGAGGAAGAGATAGGAAGAGCAGGTAGGAGTAGAAGAGAGGAGGAAGAGAGAGGAGCAAGAGAGAGCAGGAAGAGAGAGGAGGAAGAGAGAGGAGTAGGGGAGAGGAAGAGGAGAGAGGAGGAAGAGAAAGGAGGAATAGAGAGGAGAAGAGAAAGGAAGAGCAGAGAGGAGGAGAAGAGAGGAGGACGAGAGAGGAGGTTGAGAGAGGAGGAAGAGAGAGGAGGAAGAGAGAGGAGGAAGAGAGAGGAAGAGGAGAGAGGAGGAAGAGGGTGCTGAAAGAGAGAGGAGGAAGAGAGAGGAGGAATAGAGAGGAGGAAGAGAGAGGAGGAAGAGAGAGGAATAAGAGAGAGGAAAAGGAGAGAGGAGGAAGAGAGAGGAGGAAGAGAGAGGAATAAGAGAGAGGAATAGAAGAGAAGAAATGGAGAGAGGAGGCAAGAGAGAGCAGGAAGAGAGAGGAGGAAGAGAGAGGAAGAGCAGAGAGGAAGAGGAGGGAGGAGGAAGTCAGAGGACGAAGAGAGAGGAGGAAGAGAGAGGAAGAGGAGAGTGGAGGAAGAGGGTGGGGAAAGAGAGACGAGGAAGAGAGAGGTGAAGAGAGAGGAGGAAGAGAGAGGAGGAAGAGAGAGGAAGAATAGAGAAGAAAAGGAGAGAGGAGGAAGAGAGAGGAGGAAGAGAGAGGAGGAAGAGACAGGAAGAGCAGAGAGGAGGAGGAGGGAGGAGGAAGTGAGAGGAGGAAGAGAGAGGAGGAAGAGAGAGGAAGAGGAGCGTGGAGAAGGAGAGAGGAAGAGGAGAGAGTAGGAAGTAGAGAGAAGGAAGAGAGAGGAGGAAGAGAGAGGAGGAAGAGAGAGGAAGAGGAGAGAGGAGAAGGAGAGAGGAAGAGGAGAGAGGAGGAAGAGAGAGGAGGAAGAGACAGGAAGAGCAGAGAGGAGGAGAAGAGAAGACGAAGAGAGAGGAGGAAGAGAGAGGAGGAGGAGAGAGCAGGAAGAGAGAGGAGGAAGAGAGAGGAGGAGAGAGAGGAGGAAGAGAGAGGAGGAAGAGGGAGGGGAAAGAGAGACGAGGAAGAGAGAGGAGGAAGAGAGAGGAGGAAGAGAGAGGAGGAAGAGTGAGGAGAAAGAGAGAGGAAGAGGAGAGAGGAGGAAGAGGGAGGGGAAAGAGAGACTAGGAAGAGAGAGGAGAAGAGAGAGGAGGGAGAGAGAGGAGGAAGAGCTAGGAGGAAGAGAGAGGAGAAGAGACAGGAAGAGCAGAGAGGAGGAGGAGAGAGGAGGAAGAGAGAGGAGGAAGAGAGAGGAGGAAGAGACAGGAGGAAGAGAGAGGAAGAGGAGAGAGGAGGAGAGAGGAGGAAGAGATAGGAGGAAGAGAGAGGAGGAAGAGAGAGAAGGAAGAGAGAGGAGGAATAGAGAGGAAGAACAGAGAGGAAGAGGAGGGAGGAGGAAGTGAGAGGACGAAGAGAGAGGAGGAAGAGAGAGGAAGAGGAGAGTGGAGGAAGAGGGTGGGGAAAGAGAGACGAGGAAGAGAGAGGTGGAAAAGAGAGGAGGAAGAGAGAGGAGGAAGAGAGAGGAAGAATAGAGAAGAAAAGGAGAGAGGAGGAAGAGAGAGGAGGAAGAGAGAGGAGGAAGAGACAGGAAGAGCAGAGAGGAGGAGGAGGGAGGAGGAAGTGAGAGGAGGAAGAGAGAGGAGGAAGAGAGAGGAAGAGGAGAGTGGAGAAGGAGAGAGGAAGAGGAGAGAGTAGGAAGTAGAGAGAAGGAAGAGAGAGGAGGAAGAGAGAGGAGGAAGAGAGAGGAAGAGGAGAGAGGAGAAGGAGAGAGGAAGAGGAGGAGAGGAGGAGAGAGAGGAGGAAGAGACAGGAAGAGCAGAGAGGAGGAGAAGAGAAGACGAAGAGAGAGGAGGAAGAGAGAGGAGGAGGAGAGAGGAGGAAGAGAGAGGAGGAAGAGAGAGGAGGAAGAGAGAGGAGGAGGAGAGAGGAGGAAGAGAGAGGAGGAAGAGAGAGGAGGAACAGAGAGGAGGATAGGGAGGAGAGAGAAGGAAGAGCAGAGAGGAGGAGAGAGGAGAAGAGAGAGGAGGAGGAGAGGAGGAGAGAGAGGAGGGATAGGGAGGAGAAGAGAAAGGAAGAGCAGAGAGAGGAGAGAGAAGAGAGGAGGAAGGACAGAGGAGGAAGAGAGAGGAAGAGGAGAGTGGAGGAAGAGATTGGAGGAAGAGAGAGGAGGAAGACAGAAGAGGAAGAGAGAGGAGGAAGAGAGAGGAGGTGAAGAGAGGAGGAAGAGAGAGGAGAAGAGAGAGGAGGAAGAGAGAGGAAGAAGAGAGACTAGAAGAGAGGAGGGAAGAGAGAGGAGGAAGAGAGAGGAAGAGGAGAGTGGAGGAAGAGATTGGAGGGTGGGAGCTGATGAAGAGAGCAGAGGAATAGAGAGGAGGAAGAGGAGAGAGGAGGATAGAGCAGGAACAGAGAGGAGGAAGAGAGAGGAGGAAGAGAGAGGAGAAAGTGAGACGAGGAAGAGAGAGGAGGCATAGAGAGGAAGAGCAGAGAGGAGGAGGAGAGTGTGTAGGAAGTGAGAGGAGGAAGAGACGGAAGAGACAGGAAGAGGAGAGTGGAGGAAGAGAGAGGAAGAGGAGGAGAGTAGGAAATAGAGCGAAGGAAGAGAGAGGAGGAAGAGAGAGGAGGAAGAGAGATGAGGAAGAGAGCAGAGGAATAGAGAGGAGGAAGAGGAGAGAAGAGGATAGAGGAGGAAGAGAGAGGAGGAAGAGAGAGGAGGAAGAGAGAGGAAGAAGAGAGAGGAGGAGGAGAGAGGAAGAGGAGAGAGGAGGAGGAGGAGGAAGAGAGAGGAGGAAGAGAGAGGAGGAAGAGAGAGGAGGAAGAGATAGGAAGAAGAGAAAGGAAGAGGAGAGAGGAGGAAGAGAGAGGAGGAAGAGAGAGGAGGAAGAGAGAGGAGGAAGAGACAGGAAGAGCAGAGAGGAGGAGGAGAGAGGAGGAAGAGAGAGGAGGAAGAGAGAGAAGGAAGAGAGAGGAGGAAGAGAGACGAAGAGGAGAGAGGAGGAGAGAGGAGGAAGAGAGAGGAGGAAGAGAGAGAAGGAATAGAGAGGAAGAGTAGAGGGGAGGAGAGAGGGGGAAGAGAGAGGAGGAAGAGAGAGGAGGAAGAGAGAGGAGGAAGAGATTGGAGGAAGAGAGATGAGGAAGACAGCAGAGGAATAGAGAGGAGGAAGAGGAGAGAGAAGGATAGAGGAGGAAGAGAGAGGAATAAGAGAGAGGAAGAGGAGAGAGGAGGAAGAGAGAGGAGGAAGAGATAGGAAGAGCAGGTAGGAGTAGAAGAGAGGAGGAAGAGAGAGGAGCAAGAGAGAGCAGGAAGAGAGAGGAGGAAGAGAGAGGAGTAGGAGAGAGGAAGAGGAGAGAGGAGGAAGAGAAAGGAGGAATAGAGAGGAGAAGAGAAAGGAAGAGCAGAGAGGAGGAGAAGAGAGGAGGACGAGAGAGGAGGTTGAGAGAGGAGGAAGAGAGAGGAGGAAGAGAGAGGAGGAAGAGAGAGGAAGAGGAGAGAGGAGGAAGAGGGTGCTGAAAGAGAGAGGAGGAAGAGAGAGGAGGAATAGAGAGGAGGAAGAGAGAGGAGGAAGAGAGAGGAATAAGAGAGAGGAAAAGGAGAGAGGAGGAAGAGAGAGGAGGAAGAGAGAGGAATAAGAGAGAGGAATAAGAGAGAAGAAATGGAGAGAGGAGCAAGAGAGAGCAGGAAGAGAGAGGAGGAAGAGAGAGGAGGAGGAGAGAGGAAGAGGAGAGAGGAGGAAGAGAGAGGAGGAATAGAGAGGAGAAGAGAAAGGAAGAGCAGAGAGGAGGAGAAGAGAGGAGGAAGAGAGAGGAGGAAGAGAGAAGAGGGAGAGAGAGCAGGAAGAGAGAGGAAGAAGAGACAGGAAGAGGAAGAGGAGGAAGAGAGAGGAGGAAGAGAGAGGAGGAAGAGTGAGGAGAAAGAGAGAGGAAGAGGTGAGAGGAGGAAGAGGGAGGGGAAAGAGAGAGGAGGAAGATAGAGGAGGAAGAGAGAGGAGGAAGAGAGAGGAGGAAGAGAGATGAGGAAGAGAGAGGAAGAGGAGAGAGGAGGAGGAGAGAGACGAGGAAGAGAGAGGAGGAAGACAGAGGAGGAAGAGTGAGGAGAAAGAGAGAGGAAGAGGAGAGAGGAGGAAGAGGGAGGGGAAAGAGAGACGAGGAAGAGAGAGGAGGAAGAGAGAGGAGGAAGAGAGAGGAGGAAGAGTGAGGAGAAAGAGAGAGGAAGAGGAGAGAGGAGGAAGAGGGAGGGGAAAGAGAGACTAGGAAGAGAGAGGAGGAAGAGAGAGGAGGGAGAGAGAGGAGGAAGAGCTAGGAGGAAGAGAGAGGAGGAAGAGACAGGAAGAGCAGAGAGGAGGAGGAGAGAGGAGGAAGAGAGGAGGAAGAGATAGGAGGAAGAGAGAGGAGGAAGAGAGAGAAGGAAGAGAGAGGAGGAATAGAGAGGAAGAGCAGAGAGGAAGAGGAGGGAGGAGGAAGTCAGAGGACGAAGAGAGAGGAGGAAGAGAGAGGAAGAGGAGAGTGGAGGAAGAGGGGTGGGGAAAGAGAGACGAGGAAGAGAGAGGTGGAAGAGAGAGGAGGAAGAGAGAGGAGGAAGAGAGAGGAAGAATAGAGAAGAAAAGGAGAGAGGAGGAAGAGAGAGGAGGAAGAGAGAGGAGGAAGAGACAGGAAGAGCAGAGAGGAGGAGGAGGGAGGAGGAAGTGAGAGGAGGAAGAGAGAGGAGGAAGAGAGAGAAAGAGGAGCGTGGAGAAGGAGAGAGGAAGAGGAGAGAGTAGGAAGTAGAGAGAAGGAAGAGAGAGGAGGAAGAGAGAGGAGGAAGAGAGAGGAAGAGGAGAGAGGAGAAGGAGAGAGGAAGAGGAGAGAGGAGGAAGAGAGAGGAGGAAGAGACAGGAAGAGCAGAGAGGAGGAGAAGAGAAGACGAAGAGAGAGGAGGAAGAGAGAGGAGGAGGAGAGAGGAGGAAGAGAGAGGAGGAAGAGAGAGGAGGAAGAGAGAGGAGGAGCAGAGAGGAGGAAGAGAGAGGAGGAAGAGAGAGGAGGAAGAGAGAGGAGGAGGAGAGAGGAGGAAGAGAGAGGAGGAAGAGAAAGGAGGAAAAGACAGGAGGAAGGGGGAGGGGAAAGAGAGACGAGGAAGAGAGAGGAGGGAAGAGAGAGGAGGAAGAAAGAGGAAGAGCAGAGAGGAGGAGGAGAGAGGAGGAAGAGAGAGGAGGAAGAGAGAGGAGGAAGAGAGAGGAGGAAGAGAGAGGAGGAAGAGAGAGGAGGAATGTAGAGGAGGAAGAGCGAGGAAGAAGAGAGAGGAAGAGGAGAGGAGGAAGAGAGAGGAGGAAGAGAGAGGAGGAAGAGAGAGGAGAAAGAGAGATGAAGAAGAGAGAGGAGGAAGAGAGAGGAGGAAGAAAGAGGAAGAGGAGAGATGAGGAGGACAGAAGAGGATGAGAGAAGAGGAAGAGAGAGGATGAAGAGAGAGGAGGAAGAGTGAGGAAGTGGAGAGAAGAGGAGGAGAGAGGAGGAATAGTGAGGAGGAAGAGAGAGGAGGAAGAGAGAGGAGGAAGAGAGAGGAGGAAGAGCGAGGAGATAGAGAGACGAGGAAGAGAGAGGAGGGATAGAGAGGAAGAGCAGAGAGGAGGAGGAGAGAGGAGGGAGTGAGAGGAGGAAGAGACAGGAAGAGGAGTGGAGGAAGAGAGATGAAGAGGAGAGAGTAGGAAATAGAGAGACGGAAGAGAGAGGAGGAAGAGAGAGGAGGAAGAGAGAGTAGGTGGAGAGAGGAGGAAGAGAGAGGAGGAAGAGAGATGTGGAAGAGAGCAGAGGAATAGAGGTGAGGACGAGGAGAGAGGAGGATAGAGGAGGAAGAGAGAGGAGGAAGAGAGAGGAGGAAGAGAGAGGAAGAAGAGAGAGGATGAGGAGAGAGGAAGAGGGGAGAGGAGGAGAGAGGAGGAAGAGAGAGGAGGAAGGGAGAGGAGGAAGATATAGGAGGAAGGGAGACGAGGAAGAGAGAGAAAGTATAGAGAGGTAAAGGAGAGAGGAGGAAGAGAGAGGAGGAAGAGAGAGGAGGAAGAGAGAGGAGAAAGAGAGACGAGGAAGAGAGAGGAGGAAGAGAGAGGAGGAAGAAAGAGGAGGAAGAGAGAGGAAGAGGAGAGTGTAGGAAGAGATTGGAGGAATAGAGAGGAGGAAGAGAGAAGAGGAAGAGTGAGGAGGAAGAGAGAGGATGAAGAGACATTAGGAAGAGAGAGGAAGAGCAGAGAGGAGGAAGAGAGAGGAGGAAGAGAGAGGAGGAATAGAGAGGAAGAGGAGAGAGGAGGAGAGATGAGGAGAGAGGAGGAAGAGAGAGGAGGAAGAGAGAGGAAGAAGAGAGAGGAAGAGGAGAGAGGAGGAGGAGAGAGGAAGAGGAGAGAGGAGGAAGAGAGAGGAGGAAGAGATAGGAAGAGCAGAGAGGAGGAGAAGAGAGGAGGAAGAGAGAGGAGGAAGAGAGAGGAGGAAGAGAGAGGAGGAAGAGAGAAGAGGGAGAGAGAGGAAGAGCAGAGAGGAGGAGGAGAGAGGAGAAAGAGAGAGGAGGAAGAGAGAGGAGGAAGAGAGAGGAGGGATAGGGAGGAGAAGAGAAAGGAAGAGCAGAGAGGAGGAGAAGAGAGGAGGAAGACAGAGGAGGAAGAGAGGGGAAGAGGAGAGTGGAGGAAGAGATTGGAGGAAGAGAGAGGAGGAAGACAGAAGAGGAAGAGAGAGGAGGAAGAGAGAGGAGGAGAAGAGAGGAGGAAGAGAGAGGAGGAAGAGAGAGGAGGAAGAGAGAGGAGGAAGAGAGAGGAGGAACAGAGAGGAGGAGAGAGGAGGAAGAGTGAGGGGAAAGAGAGACGAGGAAGAGAGAGGAGGAAGAGAGAGGAGGAAGAGAGAGGAGGAAGAGAGAGGAGGAAGAGAGAGGAGGAAGAGAGAGGAAGAGAAGAGAGGAGGAAGAGAGAGGTAGAAGAGAAAGGAGGAACAGAGAGGAGGAGAGAGGAGGAAGAATGAGGGGAAAGAGAGACGAGGAAGAGAGAGGAGGAAGATAGAGTAGCAAGAGACAGGTGGAAAAGAGAGGAAGAAGAGAGAGGAAGAGGAGAGAGGAGGAAGAGAGAGGAGGGATAGAGAGGAGAAGAGAAAGGAAGAGCAGAGAGGAGGAGAAGAGAGAAGGTAGAGAGAGAAGGAAGAGAGAGGAAGAAGAGAGAGGAAGAGGAGAGAGGATGAAGAGAGAGAAAGAGGAGAGAGGAGGAAGAGAGAGGACGAAGAGAGAGGAAGAAGAGAGAGGAGGAAGAGATTGGAGGAAGAGAGAGGAGGAAGAGAGAGGAGGAAGAGAGAGGAAGAGGAGAGAGGAGGACGAGGGTGCTGAAAGAGAGAGGAGGAAGAGAGAGGAGGAAGAGAGAGGAGGAAGAGAGAGGAGGAAGAGAGAGGAAGAGGAGAGAGGAGGAGGAGAGAGATGGAAGAGAGAGGAGGAAGAGAGAAGAGGAAGAGAGAGGAGGAAGAGAGAGGAAGAAGAGAAAGGAAGAGGAGAGAGGAGGAAGAGAGAGGAGGAAGAGAGAGGAGGAAGAGTGAGGAGAAAGAGAGAGGAAGAGGAGAGACGAGGAAGAGGGAGGGGAAAGAGAGACGAGGAAGAGAGAGGAGGAAGAGAGAGGAGGAAGAGAGAGGAGGAAGAAAGAGGAAGAGGAGAGAGGAGGAAGAGAGAGGAGGAAGAGAGAGGAAGAAGACAGAGGAGTAAGAGATTGGAGGAAGAGAGAGGAGGAAGAGAGAGGAGGAAGAGAGAGGAAGAGGAGAGAGGAGGAAGAGGGTGGGGAAAGAGAGACGAAGAAGAGAGAGGTGGAAGAGAGAGGAGGAAGAGAGAGGAGGAAGAGAGAGGAGGAACAGTGAGGAGGAGAGAGGAGGAAGAGTGAGGGGAAAGAGAGAGGAGGAAGAGAGAGGAGGAAGAGAGAGGAGGAAGAGAGAAGAGGGAGAGATAGGAAGAGCAGAGAGGAGCAGAAGAGAGGAGGAAGAGAGAGGAGGAAGAGAGAGGAGGAAGAGAGAGGAAGAGGAGAGAGGAGGAAGAGGGTGGGGAAAGAGAGAGGAGGAAGACAGAGGAGGAAGAGAGAGGAGGAAGAGAGAGGAGGAAGAGACAGGAATAAGAGAGAGGAAGAGGAGAGAGGAGGAAGAGAGAGAAGGAAGAGACAGGAAGAGCAGAGAGGAGGAGGAGAGAGGAGGAAGAGAGAGGAGGAAGAGAGAGGAGGAAGAGAGAGGAGGAAGAGAGAGGAGGAAGAGAGAGGAAGAAGAGAGAGGAAGAGGAGAGAGGAGGAAGAGAGAGGAGGAAGAGAGAGGAGAAAGAGAGACGAGGAAGAGAGAGGAGGAAGAGAGAGGAGGAAGAAAGAGGAAGAGTAGAGAGGAGGAGGAGAGAGGAGGAAGAGAGAAGAGGAAGAGAGAGGATGAAGAGAGAGGAGGAAGAGTGAGGAAGTGGAGAGAAGAGGAGGAGAGAGGAGGAAGAGAGAGGAGGAAGAGAGAGGAGGAAGAGAGAGGAAGAGGAGAGTGGAGGAAGAGATTGGAGGAAGAGAGAGGAGGAAGACAGAAGAGGAAGAGAGAGGAGGAAGAGAGAGGAGGAAGACACAGGAGCAAGAGAGAGGAAGAGGAGAGACGAGGAAGAGAGAGGAGGAAGAGATTGGAGGAAGAGAGAGGAGGAAGAGAGAGGAGGAAGAGAGAGGAAGAGGAGAGAGGAAGACGAGGGTGCTGAAAGAGAGACGAGGAAGAGAGAGGAGGAAGAGAGAGGAGGAAGAGAGAGGAGGAAGAGAGAGGAAGAGGAGAGAGGAGGAGGAGAGAGAAGGAAGAGAGAGGAGGAAGAGAGAAGAGGAAGAGAGAGGAAGAAGAGAGAGGAAGAAGAGAAAGGAAGAGGAGAGAGGAGGAAGAGAGAGGAGGAAGAGATAGGAGGAAGAGTGAGGAGAAAGAGAGAGGAAGAGGAGAGAGGAGGAAGAGGGAGGGGAAAGAGAGACGAGGAAGAGAGAGGAGGAAGAGAGAGGAGGAAGAGAGAGGAGGAAGAGAGAGGAAGAGGAGAGAGGAGGAGGAGAGAGAAGGAAGAGAGAGGAGGAAGAGAGAGGATGAAGAGACAGGAGGAAGAGAGACGAGGAAGAGAGAGGAGGAAGAGAGAGGAGGAAGAAAGAGGAAGAGGAGAGAGGAGGAAGAGAGAGGAGGAAGAGTGAGGAAGAAGACAGAGGAGTAAGAGATTGGAGGAAGAGAGAGGAGGAAGAGAGAGGAGGAAGAGAGAGGAAGAGGAGAGAGGAGGAAGAGGGTGGGGAAAGAGAGACGAGGAAGAGAGAGGAGGAAGAGAGAGGAGGAAGAGAGAGGAGGAAGAGACAGGAATAAGAGAGAGGAAGAGGAGAGAGGAGGAATAGAGAGGAGGAAGAGAGAGGAGGAAGAGACAGGAAGAGCAGAGAGGAGGAGGAGAGAGGAGGAAGAGAGAGGAAGAGGGGAGAGGAGGAGAGAGGAGGAAGAGAGAGGAGGAAGAGAGAGGAGGAAGAGAGAGGAAGAGGAGAATGGAGGAAGATATTGGAGGATGAGAGAGGAGGAAGAGAGAGAGGAAGAGAGAGGAAGAGGAGAGAGGAGGAAGAGAGAGGAGGAAGAGAGAGGAAGAGCAGAGAGGAGCAGAAGAGAGGAGGAAGAGAGAGGAGGAAGAGAGAAGAGGAAGAGAGAGGAAGAGAAGAGAGGAGGAAGAGAGAGGAGGAAGAGAAAGGAGGAACAGAGAGGAGGAGAGAGGAGGAAGAATGAGGGGAAAGAGAGACGAGGAAGAGAGAGGAGGAAGGTAGAGTAGCAAGAGAGAGGTGGAAAAGAGAGGACGAAGAGAGAGGAAGAGGAGAGAGGAGGAAGAGAGAGGAGGGATAGAGAGGAGAAGAGAAAGGAAGAGCAGAGAGGAGGAGAAGAGAGAAGGTAGAGAGAGAAGGAAGAGAGAGGAAGAAGAGAGAGGAAGAGGAGAGAGGATTAAGAGAGAGGAGAAAGAGAGAAGAAGAGAGAGTAAGAGGAGAAAGGAGGAAGAGAGAGAAAGAGGAGAGAGTAGGAAGAGAGAGGAGGAAGGGAGAGGAGGAAGAGAGAGGAGGAAGAGAGAGGAGGAAGAGACAGGAAGAGCAGAGAGGAGGAGAAGAGAGGAGGAAGAGAGGAGGAAGACAGAGGAGGAAGAGAGAGGAGAAAGAGAGAAGAGGAAGAGAGAGGAGGAAGAGAGAGGAGGAAGAAAGAGGAAGAGGAGAGAGGAGGAAGAGAGAGGAGGAAGAGAGAGGAAGAAGAGAAAGGAGAAAGAGATTGGAGGAAGAGAGAGGAGGAAGAGAGAGGAGGAAGAGAGAGGAAGAGGAGAGAGGAGGACGAGGTTGCTGAAAGAGAGAAGAGGAAGAGAGAGGAGGAAGAGAGAGGAGGAAGAGAGAGGAGGAAGAGACAGGAAGAGGAGAGAGGAGGAGGAGAGAGAAGGAAGAGAGAGGAGGAAGAGAGAAGAGGAAGAGAGAGGAGGAAGAGAGAAGAGGGAGATAGAGGAAGAGCAGAGAGGAGCAGAAGAGAGGAGGAAGAGAGAGGAGGAAGAGAGAGGAGGAAGAGAGAGGAAGAGAAGAGAGGAGGAAGAGAGAGGAGGAAGAAAAAGGAGGAACAGAGAGTAGGAGAGAGGAGGAAGAATGAGGGGAAAGAGAGACGAGGAAGAGAGAGGAGGAAGATAGAGTAGCAAGAGAGAGGTGGAAAAGGGAGGAAGAAGAGAGAGGAAGAGGAGAGGAGGAAGAGAGAGGAGGGATAGAGAGGAGAAGAGAAAGGAAGAGAAGAGAGGAGGAGAAGAGAGAAGGTAGAGAGAGAAGGAAGAGAGAGGAAGAAGAGAGAGGAAGAGGAGAGAGGATGAAGAGAGAGGAGAAAGAGGGAAGAAGAGAGAGTAAGAGGAGAAAGGAGGAAGAGAGAGAAAGAGGAGAGAGTAGGAAGAGAGAGGAGTAAGGGAGAGGAGGAAGAGAGACGAGGAAGAGAGAGGAGGAAGACAGAGGAAGAAGAGAGAGGAGAAAGAGAGAAGAGGAAGAGAGAGGAGGAAGAGAGAGGAGGAAGAAAGAGGAAGAGGAGAGAGGAGGAAGAGAGTGGAGGAAGAGAGAGGAAGAAGACAGAGGAGTAAGAGATTGGAGGAAGAGAGAGGAGGAAGAGAGAGGAGGAAGAGAGAGGAAGAGGAGAGAGGAGGAAGAGGGTGGGGAAAGAGAGAGGAGGAAGACAGAGGAGGAAGAGAGAGGAGGAAGAGAGAGGAGGATGAGACAGGAATAAGAGAGAGGAAGAGGAGAGAGGAGGAAGAGAGACGAGGAAGAGACAGGAAGAGCAGAGAGGAGGAGGAGAGAGGAGGAAGAGAGAGGAGGAAGAGAGAGGAGGAAGAGAGAGGAGGAAGAGAGAGGAGGAAGAGAGAGGAAGAAGAGAGAGGAAGAGGAGAGAGGAGGAAGAGAGAGGAGGAAGAGAGAGGTGGAAGAGAGGAGAAAGAGAGACGAGGAAGAGAGAGGAGGAAGAGAGAGGAGGAAGAAAGAGGAAGAGTAGAGAGGAGGAGGAGAGAGGAGGAAGAGAGAAGAGGAAGAGAGAGGATGAAGAGAGAGGAGGAAGAGTGAGGAAGTGGAGAGAACAGGAGGAGAGAGGAGGAAGAGAGAGGAGGAAGTCACAGGAGGAAGAGAGAGGAAGAGGAGAGAGGAGGAAGAGAGAGGAGGAAGAGAGAGGAAGAAGAGAGAGGAGGAAGAGATTGGAGGAAGAGAGAGGAGGAATAGAGAGGAGGAAGAGAGAGGAAGAGGAGAGAGGAGGACGAGGGTGCTGAAAGAGAGACGAGGAAGAGAGAGGAGGAAGAGAGAGGAGGAAGAGAGAGGAGGAAGAGAGAGGAAGAGGAGAGAGGAGGAGGAGAGATAAGGAAGAGAGAGGAGGAAGAGAGAAGAGGAAGAGAGAGGAAGAAGAGAGAGGAAGAAGAGAAAGGAAGAGGAGAGAGGAGGAAGAGAGAGGAGGAAGAGAGAGGAGGAAGAGTGAGGAGAAAGAGAGAGGAAGAGGAGAGAGGAGGAAGAGGGAGGGGAAAGAGAGACGAGGAAGAGAGAGGAGGAAGAGAGAGGAGGAAGAGAGAGGAGGAAGAGAGAGGAAGAGGAGAGAGGAGGAGGAGAGAGAAGGAAGAGAGAGGAGGAAGAGAGAGGATGAAGAGACAGGAGGAAGAGAGACGAGGAAGAGAGAGAAGAGAGAGAGAGGAGGAAGAAAGAGGAAGAGGAGAGAGGAGGAAGAGAGAGGAGGAAGAGAGAGGAAGACGACAGAGGAGTAAGAGATTGGACGAAGAGAGAGGAAGAAGACAGAGGAGGAAGAGAGAGGAAGAGGAGAGAGGAGGAAGAGGGTGGGGAAATAGAGACGAGGAAGAGAGAGGAGGAAGAGAGATGAGGAAGAGAGAGGAGGAAGAGACAGGAATAAGAGACAGGAAGAGGAGAGAGGAGGAAGAGAGAGGAGGAAGAGAGAGGAGGAAGAGACAGGAAGAGCAGAGAGGAGGAGGAGAGAGGAGGATGAGAGAGGAAGAGGGGAGAGGAGGAGAGAGGAGGAAGAGACAGGAGGAAGAGAGAGGAGGAAGAGAGAGGAAGAGGAGAGTGGAGGAAGATATTGGAGGATGAGAGAGGAGGAAGAGAGAGAGGAAGAGAGAGGAGGAAGAGAGAGGAGGAAGAGACAGGAGGAAGAGAGAGGAAGAGGAGAGAGGAGGAAGAGAGAGGAGGAAGAGAGAGTAAGAAGACAGAGGAGTAAGAGATTGGAGGAAGAGAGAGGAGGAAGAGAGAGGAGGAAGAGAGAGGAAGAGGAGAGAGGAGGAAGAGGGTGGGGAAAGAGAGAGGAGGAAGAGAGAGGAGGTAGAGAAAGGAGGAAGAGAGAGCAGGAAGAGACAGGAATAAGAGAGAGGAAGAGGAGAGAGGAGGAAGAGAGATGAGGAAGAGACAGGAAGAGCAGAGAGGAGGAGGAGAGAGGAGGAAGAGAGAGGAGGAAGAGAGAGGAGGAAGAGAGAGGAGGAAGAGACAGGAGGAAGAGAGAGGAAGAAGAGAGAGGAAGAGGAGAGAGGAGGAAGAGAGAGGAGGAAGAGACAGGAAGAGCAGAGAGGAGGAGGAGGGAGGAGGAAGTGAGAGGAGGAAGAGAGAGGAGGAAGAGAGAGGAGGAAGAGAGAGGAAGAGGAGAGAGGAGGAGGAGAGAGAAGGAAGAGAGAGGAGGAAGAGAGAGGAGGAAGAGAGAAGAGGAAGAGAGAGGAAGAAGAGAAAGGAAGAGGAGAGAGGAGGAAGGGAGAGGAGGAAGAGAGAGGAGGAAGAGTGAGGAGAAAGAGAGAGGAAGAGGAGAGAGAAGGAAGAGGGAGGGGAAAGAGAGACGAGGAAGAGAGAGGAGGAAGAGAGAGGAGGAAGAGACAGGAAGAGCAGATAGGAGGGAGAGAGAGGAGGAAGAGAGAGGAGGAAGAGAGAGGAGGAAGAGAGAGGAGGAAGAGAGAGGAAGAGGAGAGAAGAGGAGAGAGGAGGAAGAGAGAGGAGGAAGAGAGAGGAGGAAGAGAGAGGAGGAAGAGAGAGGAAGAGGAGAGAGGAGGAAGAGAGAGGAGGAAGAGAGAAGAGGGAGAGAGAGGAAGAGCAGAGAGTAGGAGGAGAGAAGAGGCAGAGAGAGGAGGAAGAGAGAGGAGGAACAGAAAAGAGGAGAGAGGAGGAAGAGTGAGGGGAAAGAGAGACGGGGAAGAGAGAGGAGGAAGAGAGAGGAGGAAGAGAGAGGAGGAAAGGAGAGGTGGAAGATAGAGGAGGAAGGGAGAGGAGGAAGAGAGAGGAAGATGAGAGAGGAAGAGGAGAGAGGAGGAAGAGAGAGGAGGAAGAGAGAGGAGGACGAGAGAGGAGAAAGAGAGACGAAGAAGAGAGAGGAGGAAGAGAGAGCAGGAAGAAAGAGGAAGAGCAGAGAGGAGGAGGAGAGAGGAGGAAGTGAGAGGAGGAAGAGAGAGGAGGAAGAGAGAGGAAGAGGAGAGTGGAGGAAGAGAGAGGAAGAGGAGAGAGTAGGAAGTAGAGATAAGGAAGAGAGAGGAGAAAGAGAGAGGAAGAGGATAGAGGAGGAGGAGAAAGGAAGAGGAGAGTGTAGGAAGAGAGAGGAGGAACGGAGAGGAGGAAGATAGAGGAGGAAGAGAGAGGAGGAAGAGAGAGGAAGAGGACAGAGGAGGAGGAGAGAGAAGGAAGAGAGAGGAGGAAGAGAGCGGAGGAAGAGAGAGGAGGAAGAGAGAGGAAGAAGAGAAAGGAGAGGAGAGAGGAAGAAGAGAGAGGAGGAAGAGAGAGGAGGAAGAGTGAGGAGAAAGAGAGAGGAAGAGGAGAGAGGAGGAAGAGGGAGGGGAAAGAGAGACAGGGAAGAGAGAGGAGGAAGAGAGAGGAGGAAGAGACAGGAAGAGCAGAGAGGAGGGGGAGAGAGGAGGAAGAGAGAGGAGGAAGAGAGAGGAGGAAGAGAGAGGAGGAAGAGAGAGGAAGAGGAGAGAAGAGGAGAGAGGAGGAAGAGAGAGGAGGAAGAGAGAGGAGGAGAGAGGAGGAAGAGGGAGGGGAAAGAGAGACGAGGAAGATAGAGGAGGAAGGGAGACGAGGAAGAGAGAGGAAGAAGAGAGAGGAAGAGGAGAGAGGTGGAAGAGATTGGAGGAAGAGAAATGAGGAAGAGAGCAGAGGAATAGAGAGGAGGAAGAGGAGAGAGGAGGATAGAGGAGGAAGAGAGAGGAGGAAGAGTGATGAGGAAGAGAGAGGAAGAAGGGAGAGGAGGAAGAGAGAGGAAGAGGAGAGAGGAGGAGAGAGGAGGAAGAGAGAGGATGAAGAGAGAGGAGGAAGTGAGAGGAGGAAGATAGAGGAGGAAGGGAGACGAGGAAGATAGAGGAGAAAGAGAGAGGTGGAAGAAAGAGGAAGAGCAGGGAGGAGGAGGATAGAGGAGGAAGAGAGAGGAGGAATAGAGAGGAGGAAGAGAGAGGAGGAAGAGAGAGGAAGAGGAGAGTTGAGGAAGAGATTGGAGGAAGCTAGACGAGGAAGAGAGAAGAGGAGGACTGAGGAGGAAGAGAGAGGATGAAGAGACAGGAGGAAGAGAGAGGAAGAGCAGAGAGGAGGAAAAGAGAGGAGGAAGAGACAGGAAGAGCAGAGAGGAGGAGAAGAGAGGAGGAAGAGAGAGGAGGAAGAGAGAGTTGGAAGAAAGAGGAGGAAGAGAGAGGAAGAGCAGAGAGGAGGAAGAGAGAGGAGGAAGAGAGAGGAGGAATAGAGAGGAGAAGAGAAAGGAAGAGCAGAGAGGAGGAGAAGAGAGGAGGAATAGAGAGGAGGAAGAGAGAGGAGGAAGAGAGACGAGGAAGAGAGAGGAAGAGGACAGAGGAGTAAGAGGGAGGGGAAAGAGAGACGAGGAAGAGAGAGGAGGAGAAGAGAGAAGGAAGAGAGAGGAGGAGGAGAGAGGAGGAAGAGAGAGGAGGAAGAGAGAGGAGGAAGAGAGAGGAGTAGAGAGGAGGAAGAGGGAGGGGAAAGAGAGACGAGGAAGGGAGAGGAGGAAGAGAGATGAGGAGGAGAGAGGAGGAAGAGGAAGGAGGAAGAGAGAGGAAGAAGAGAGAGGAAGAGGGGAGAGGAGGAAGAGAGAGGAGGAAGAGAGAGGAAGAGAGAGTAAGAGGAGAGAGGTGGAAGAGAGAGAAAGAGGAGAGAGTAGGAATAGAGAGGTGGAAGGGAGAGGAGGAAGAGAGAGGAGAAAGAGAGAGGAGGAAGAGAGTGGAGGAAGAGAGAGGAATAGGAGAGAGGAGGAAGAGAGAGGAGGAAGAGAGAGGAAGAAGAGAAAGGAAGAGGAGAGAGGTGAAGAGAGAGGAGGAAGAGAGAGGAGGAAGAGTGAGGAGGAAGAGAGAAGAGATAGAGAGAGGAGGAAGAGTGAGGAGGAAGAGACAGGAAGAGCAGAGAGGAGGAAGAGAGAGGAGGAAGAGAGAGAAAGAGGAGAGAGTAGGAAGAGAGAGGAGGAAGGGAGAGGAGGAAGATAGAGGAGGAAGATAGAGGAGGAAGAGAGAGGAAGAGGAGAGAGGAGACGGAGAGAGAAGGAAGAGAGAGGAGGAAGAGAGAGGAGGAAGAGAGAGGAGGAAGAGAGAGGAAGAGGAGAGAGGAGGAAGAGGGTGGGGAAAGAGAGACGAGGAAGAGAGAGGAGGAAGAGAGAGGAGGAAGAGAGAGGAGGAAGAGACAGGAATAAGAGAGAGGAAGAGGAGAGAGGAGGAAGAGAGAGGAGGAAGAGAGAGGAGGAAGAGACAGGAAGAGGAGAGTCGAGGAAGATATTGGAGGATGAGAGAGGAGGAAGAGAGAGGAGGAAGAGAGAGGAGGAAGAGAGAGGAAGAAGAGAGAGGAAGAGGAGAGAGGAGGAAGAGAGAGGAGGAAGAGACAGGAAGAGCAGAGAGGAGGAGGAGGGAGGAGGAAGTGAGAGGAGGAAGAGAGAGGAGGAAGAGAGAGGAAGAGGAGAGTGGAGGAAGAGAGAGGAAGAGGAGAGAGTAGGAAGTAGAGAGAAGGAAGAGAGAGGAGGAAGAGAGAGGAGGAAGAGAAAGGAAGAGGAGAGAGGAGGAGGAGAGAGGAAGAGGAGAGAGGAGGAAGAGAGAGGAAGAGGAGAGAGTAGGAAGTAGAGATAAGGAAGAGAGAGGAGAAAGAGAGAGGAAGAGGATAGAGGAGGAGGAGAGAGGAAGAGGAGAGTGTAGGAAGAGAGAGGAGGAACGGAGAGGAGGAAGATAGAGGAGGAAGAGAGAGGAGGAAGAGAGAGGAAGAGGACAGAGGAGGAGGAGAGAGAAGGAAGAGAGAGGAGGAAGAGAGCGGAGGAAGAGAGAGGAGGAAGAGAGAGGAAGAAGAGAAAGGAGAGGAGAGAGGAAGAAGAGAGAGGAGGAAGAGAGAGGAGGAAGAGTGAGGAGAAAGAGAGAGGAAGAGGAGATAGGAGGAAGAGGGAGGGGAAAGAGAGACAGGGAAGAGAGAGGAGGAAGAGAGAGGAGGAAGAGACAGGAAGAGCAGAGAGGAGGGGGAGAGAGGAGGAAGAGAGAGGAGGAAGAGAGAGGAGGAAGAGAGAGGAGGAAGAGAGAGGAAGAGGAGAGAAGAGGAGAGAGGAGGAAGAGAGAGGAGGAAGAGAGAGGAGGAGAGAGGAGGAAGAGGGAGGGGAAAGAGAGACGAGGAAGATAGAGGAGGAAGGGAGACGAGGAAGAGAGAGGAAGAAGAGAGAGGAAGAGGAGAGAGGTGGAAGAGATTGGAGGAAGAGAAATGAGGAAGAGAGCAGAGGAATAGAGAGGAGGAAGAGGAGAGAGGAGGATAGAGGAGGAAGAGAGAGAAGGAAGAGTGATGAGGAAGAGAGAGGAAGAAGGGAGAGGAGGAAGAGAGAGGAAGAGGAGAGAGGAGGAGAGAGGAGGAAGAGAGAGGATGAAGAGAGAGGAGGAAGTGAGAGGAGGAAGATAGAGGAGGAAGGGAGACGAGGAAGATAGAGGAGAAAGAGAGAGGTGGAAGAAAGAGGAAGAGCAGGGAGGAGGAGGATAGAGGAGGAAGAGAGAGGAGGAATAGAGAGGAGGAAGAGAGAGGAGGAAGAGAGAGGAAGAGGAGAGTTGAGGAAGAGATTGGAGGAAGCTAGACGAGGAAGAGAGAAGAGGAGGAGTGAGGAGGAAGAGAGAGGATGAAGAGACAGGAGGAAGAGAGAGGAAGAGCAGAGAGGAGGAAAAGAGAGGAGGAAGAGACAGGAAGAGCAGAGAGGAGGAGAAGAGAGGAGGAAGAGAGAGGAGGAAGAGAGAGTTGGAAGAAAGAGGAGGAAGAGAGAGGAAGAGCAGAGAGGAGGAAGAGAGAGGAGGAAGAGAGAGGAGGAATAGAGAGGAGAAGAGAAAGGAAGAGCAGAGAGGAGGAGAAGAGAGGAGGAATAGAGAGGAGGAAGAGAGAGGAGGAAGAGAGACGAGGAAGAGAGAGGAAGAGGACAGAGGAGTAAGAGGGAGGGGAAAGAGAGACGAGGAAGAGAGAGGAGGAGAAGAGAGAAGGAAGAGAGAGGAGGAGGAGAGAGGAGGAAGAGAGAGGAGGAAGAGAGAGGAGGAAGAGAGAGGAGTAGAGAGGAGGAAGAGGGAGGGGAAAGAGAGACGAGGAAGGGAGAGGAGGAAGAGAGATGAGGAGGAGAGAGGAGGAAGAGGAAGGAGGAAGAGAGAGGAAGAAGAGAGAGGAAGAGGGGAGAGGAGGAAGAGAGAGGAGGAAGAGAGAGGAAGAGAGAGTAAGAGGAGAGAGGTGGAAGAGAGAGAAAGAGGAGAGAGTAGGAATAGAGAGGTGGAAGGGAGAGGAGGAAGAGAGAGGAGAAAGAGAGAGGAGGAAGAGAGTGGAGGAAGAGAGAGGAATAGGAGAGAGGAGGAAGAGAGAGGAGGAAGAGAGAGGAAGAAGAGAAAGGAAGAGGAGAGAGGTGAAGAGAGAGGAGGAAGAGAGAGGAGGAAGAGTGAGGAGGAAGAGAGAAGAGATAGAGAGAGGAGGAAGAGTGAGGAGGAAGAGACAGGAAGAGCAGAGAGGAGGAAGAGAGAGGAGGAAGAGAGAGAAAGAGGAGAGAGTAGGAAGAGAGAGGAGGAAGGGAGAGGAGGAAGATAGAGGAGGAAGATAGAGGAGGAAGAGAGAGGAAGAGGAGAGAGGAGACGGAGAGAGAAGGAAGAGAGAGGAGGAAGAGAGAGGAGGAAGAGAGAGGAGGAAGAGAGAGGAAGAGGAGAGAGGAGGAAGAGGGTGGGGAAAGAGAGACGAGGAAGAGAGAGGAGGAAGAGAGAGGAAGAAGAGAGAGGAGGAAGAGACAGGAATAAGAGAGAGGAAGAGGAGAGAGGAGGAAGAGAGAGGAGGAAGAGAGAGGAGGAAGAGACAGGAAGAGGAGAGTGGAGGAAGATATTGGAGGATGAGAGAGGAGGAAGAGAGAGGAGGAAGAGAGAGGAGGAAGAGAGAGGAAGAAGAGAGAGGAAGAGGAGAGAGGAGGAAGAGAGAGGAGGAAGAGACAGGAAGAGCAGAGAGGAGGAGGAGGGAGGAGGAAGTGAGAGGAGGAAGAGAGAGGAGGAAGAGAGAGGAAGAGGAGAGTGGAGGAAGAGAGAGGAAGAGGAGAGAGTAGGAAGTAGAGAGAAGGAAGAGAGAGGAGGAAGAGAGAGGAGGAAGAGAAAGGAAGAGGAGAGAGGAGGAGGAGAGAGGAAGAGGAGAGAGGAGGAAGAGAGAGGAGGAAGAGACAGGAAGAGCAGAGAGGAGGAGAAGAGAGGAGGAAGAGAGAGGAGGAAGAGAGAGGAGGAAGAGAGAGGAGGAAGAGAGAAGAGGGAGAGAGAGGAAGAGCAGAGAGTAGGAGGAGAGAGGAGGAAGAGAGAGGAGGAAGAGAGAGGAGGAACAGAGAGGAGGAGAGAGAAGGAAGAGTGAGTGGAAAGAGAGAGGAGGAGGAGAGAGGAGGAAGAGAGAGGAGGAAGAGAGAGGAGGAAAGGAGAGGTGGAATATAGAGGAGGAAGGGAGAGGAGGAAGAGAGAGGAAGATGAGAAAGGAAGAGGATAGAGGAGGAAGAGAGAGGAGGAACAGAGAGGAGGACGAGTGAGGAGAAAGAGAGACGAAGAAGAGAGAGGAGGAAGAGAGAGGAGGTAGAAAGAGGAAGAGCAGAGAGGAGGAGCAGAGTGGAGGAAGTGAGAGGAGGAAGAGAGAGGAGGAAGAGAGAGGAAGAGGAGAGTGGAGGAAGAGAGAGGAAGAGGAGAGAGTAGGAAGTAGAGAAAAGGAAGAGAGAGGAGGAAGAAACAGGAGGAAGAGAGAGGAAGAGGAGAGAGGCGGAGGAGAGAGGAAGAGGAGAGAGGAGGAAGAGAGAGGAGGAAGAGAGAGGAGGAACAGAGAGGAGGAGAGAGGAGGAAGAGTGAGGGGAAAGAGAGAGGAGGAAGAGAGAGGAGGAAGAGAGAGGAGGAAGAGTGAGGAGGAAAGGAGAGGTGGAAGATAGAGGAGGAAGGGAGAGGAGGAAGAGAGAGGAAGATGAGAGAGGAAGAGGAGAGAGGAGGAAGGGAGAGGAGGAAGAGAGAGGAGGACGAGAGAGGAGAAAGAGAGACGAAGAAGAGAGAGGAGGAAGAGAGAGGAGGAAGAAAGAGGAAGAGCAGAGAGGAGGAGGAGAGAGGAGGAAGAGAGAGGAGGAAGAGAGATGAGGAAGAGGGAGGAGGAAGAGAGAGGAAGAAGAGAGAGGAAGAGAGAGAAAGAGGAGAGAGTAGGAAGAGAGAGGAGGAAGGGAGAGGAGGAAGATAGAGGAGGAAGATAGAGGAGGAAGAGAGAGGAAGAGGAGAGAGGAGGAGGAGAGAGAAGGAAGAGAGAGGAGGAAGAGAGAGGAGGAAGAGAGAGGACGAAGGGAGAGGAAGAAGAGAAAGGAAGAGGAGAGAGGAGGAAGAGAGAGGAGGAAGAGAGAGGAGGAAGAGTGAGGAGAAAGAGAGAGGAAGAGGAGAGAGGAGGAAGAGGGAGGGGAAAGAGAGACGAGGAAGAGAGAGGAGGAAGAGAGAGGAGGAAGAGACAGGAAGAGCAGATAGGAGGGGGAGAGAGGAGGAAGAGAGAGGAGGAAGAGAGAGGAGGAAGAGAGAGGAGGAAGAGAGAGGAAGAGGAGAGAAGAGGAGAGAGGAGGAAGAGAGAGGAGGAAGAGAGAGGAGGAAGAGAGAGGAGGAAGAGAGAGGAAGAGGAGAGAGGAGGGGGAGAGAGAAGGAAGAGAGAGGAGGAAGAGAGAGGATGAAGAGACAGGAGGAAGAGAGACGAGGAAGAGAGAGGAGGAAGAGAGAGGAGGAAGAAAGAGGAAGAGGAGAGAGGAGGAAGAGAGAGGAGGAAGAGAGAGGAAGAAGACAGAGGAGTAAGAGATTGGAGGAAGAGAGAGGAGGAAGAGAGAGGAGGAAGAGAGAGGAAGAGGAGAGAGGAGGAAGAGGGTGGGGAAAGAGAGACGAGGAAGAGAGAGGAGGAAGAGAGAGGAGGAAGAGACAGGAATAAGAGAGAGGAAGAGGAGAGAGGAGGAATAGAGAGGAGGAAGAGAGAGGAGGAAGAGACAGGAAGAGCAGAGAGGAGGAGGAGAGAGGAGGAAGAGAGAGGAAGAGGGGAGAGGAGGAGAGAGGAGGAAGAGAGAGGAGGAAGAGAGAGGAGGAAGAGAGAGGAAGAGGAGAATGGAGGAAGATATTGGAGGATGAGAGAGGAGGAAGAGAGAGAGGAAGAGAGAGGAAGAGGAGAGAGGAGGAAGAGAGAGGAGGAAGAGAGAGGAAGAGCAGAGAGGAGCAGAAGAGAGGAGGAAGAGAGAGGAGGAAGAGAGAGGAGGAAGAGAGAGGAAGAGAAGAGAGGAGGAAGAGAGAGGAGGAAGAGAAAGGAGGAACAGAGAGGAGGAGAGAGGAGGAAGAATGAGGGGAAAGAGAGACGAGGAAGAGAGAGGAGGAAGATAGAGTAGCAAGAGAGAGGTGGAAAAGAGAGGACGAAGAGAGAGGAAGAGGAGAGAGGAGGAAGAGAGAGGAGGGATAGAGAGGAGAAGAGAAAGGAAGAGCAGAGAGGAGGAGAAGAGAGAAGGTAGAGAGAGAAGGAAGAGAGAGGAAGAAGAGAGAGGAAGAGGAGAGAGGATTAAGAGAGAGGAGAAAGAGAGAAGAAGAGAGAGTAAGAGGAGAAAGGAGGAAGAGAGAGAAAGAGGAGAGAGTAGGAAGAGAGAGGAGGAAGAGAGAGGAGGAAGAGACAGGAAGAGCAGAGAGGAGGAGAAGAGAGGAGGAAGAGAGGAGGAAGACAGAGGAGGAAGAGAGAGGAGAAAGAGAGAAGAGGAAGAGAGAGGAGGAAGAGAGAGGAGGAAGAAAGAGGAAGAGGAGAGAGGAGGAAGAGAGAGGAGGAAGAGAGAGGAAGAAGAGAGAGGAGGAAGAGATTGGAGGAAGAGAGAGGAGGAAGAGAGAGGAGGAAGAGAGAGGAAGAGGAGAGAGGAGGACGAGGTTGCTGAAAGAGAGAAGAGGAAGAGAGAGGAGGAAGAGAGAGGAGGAAGAGAGAGGAGGAAGAGACAGGAAGAGGAGAGAGGAGGAGGAGAGAGAAGGAAGAGAGAGGAGGAAGAGAGATGAGGAAGAGAGAGGAGGAAGAGAGAGGAAGAAGAGAAAGGAAGAGGAGAGAGGAGGAAGAGAGAGGAGGAAGAGAGAGGAGGAAGAGTGAGGAGAAAGAGAGAGGAAGATGAGAGAGGAGGAAGAGGGAGGGGAAAGAGAGACAAGGAAGAGAGAGGAGGAAGAGAGAGGAGGAAGAGAGAGGAGGAAGAGAGAGGAAGAGGAGAGAGGAGGAGGATAGAGAAGCAAGAGAGAGGAGGAAGAGAGAGGATGAAGAGACAGGAGGAAGAGAGACGAGGAAGAGAGAGGAGGAGGAGAGAGGAGGAAGAAAGAGGAAGAGGAGAGAGGAGGAAGAGAGAGGAGGAAGAGAGAGGAAGAAGACAGAGGAGTAAGAGATTGGAGGAAGAGAGAGGAGGAAGAGAGAGGAGGAAGAAAGAGGAAGAGGAGAGAGGAGGAAGAGGGTGGGGAAAGAGAGACGAGGAAGAGAGAGGAGGAAGAGTGAGGAGGAAGAGAGAAGAGATAGAGAGAGGAGGAAGAGTGAGGAGGAAGAGACAGGAAGAGCAGAGAGGAGGAAGAGAGAGGAGGAAGAGAGAGGAGGAAGAGAGAGGAAGAGGAGAGAGGAGACGGAGAGAGAAGGAAGAGAGAGGAGGAAGAGAGAGGAGGAAGAGAGAGGAGGAAGAGAGAGGAAGAAGAGAAAGGAAGAGAAGAGAGGAGGAAGAGAGAGGCGGAAGAGAGAGGAGGAAGAGTGAGGAGAAAGAGAGAGGAAGAGGAGAGAGGAGGAAGAGGGAGGGGAAAGAGAGACGAGGAAGAGAGAGGAGGAAGAGAGAGGAGGAAGAGACAGGAAGAGCAGAGAGGAGGGGGAGAGAGGAGGAAGAGAGAGGAGGAAGAGAGAGGAGGAAGAGAGACGAGGAAGAGAGACGAGGAAGAGAGAGGAAGAGGAGAGAAGAGGAGAGAGGAGGAAGAGAGAGGAGGAAGAGAGAGGAGGAAGAGAGAGGAGGAAGAGAGAGGAAGAGGAGAGTGGAGGAAGAGAGAGGAAGAGGAGAGAGTAGGAAGTAAAGAGAAGGAAGAGAGAGGAGGAAGAGAGAGGAGGAAGAGAGAGGAAGAGGAGAGAGGAGGAGGAGAGAAGAGGAGAGAGGAGGAAGAGAGAGGAGGAAGAGAGAGGAGGAAGAGAGAGGAGGAAGAGAGAGGAAGAGGAGAGAGGAGGAGGAGAGAGAAGGAAGAGAGAGGAGGAAGAGAGAGGATGAAGAGACAGGAGGAAGAGAGACGAGGAAGAGAGAGGAGGAAGAGAGAGGAGGAAGAAAGAGGAAGAGGAGAGAGGAGGAAGAGAGAGGAGGAAGAGAGAGGAAGAAGACAGAGGAGTAAGAGATTGGAGGAAGAGAGAGGAGGAAGAGAGAGGAGGAAGAGAGAGGAAGAGGAGAGAGGAGGAAGAGGGTGGGGAAAGAGAGACGAGGAAGAGAGAGGAGGAAGAGAGAGGAGGAAGAGAGAGGAGGAAGAGACAGGAATAAGAGAGAGGAAGAGGAGAGAGGAGGAATAGAGAGGAGGAAGAGAGAGGAGGAAGAGACAGGAAGAGCAGAGAGGAGGAGGAGAGAGGAGGAAGAGAGAGGAAGAGGGGAGAGGAGGAGAGAGGAGGAAGAGAGAGGAGGAAGAGAGAGGAGGAAGAGAGAGGAAGAGGAGAATGGAGGAAGATATTGGAGGATGAGAGAGGAGGAAGAGAGAGAGGAAGAGAGAGGAAGAGGAGAGAGGAGGAAGAGAGAGGAGGAAGAGAGAGGAAGAGCAGAGAGGAGCAGAAGAGAGGAGGAAGAGAGAGGAGGAAGAGAGAGGAGGAAGAGAGAGGAAGAGAAGAGAGGAGGAAGAGAGAGGAGGAAGAGAAAAGAGGAACAGAGAGGAGGAGAGAGGAGGAAGAATGAGGGGAAAGAGAGACGAGGAAGAGAGAGGAGGAAGATAGAGTAGCAAGAGAGAGGTGGAAAAGAGAGGACGAAGAGAGAGGAAGAGGAGAGAGGAGGAAGAGAGAGGAGGGATAGAGAGGAGAAGAGAAAGGAAGAGCAGAGAGGAGGAGAAGAGAGAAGGTAGAGAGAGAAGGAAGAGAGAGGAAGAAGAGAGAGGAAGAGGAGAGAGGATTAAGAGAGAGGAGAAAGAGAGAAGAAGAGAGAGTAAGAGGAGAAAGGAGGAAGAGAGAGAAAGAGGAGAGAGTAGGAAGAGAGAGGAGGAAGAGAGAGGAGGAAGAGACAGGAAGAGCAGAGAGGAGGAGAAGAGAGGAGGAAGAGAGGAGGAAGACAGAGCAGGAAGAGAGAGGAGAAAGAGAGAAGAGGAAGAGAGAGGAGGAAGAGAGAGGAGGAAGAAAGAGGAAGAGGACAGAGGAGGAAGAGAGAGGAGGAAGAGAGAGGAAGAAGAGAGAGGAGGAAGAGATTGGAGGAAGAGAGAGGAGGAAGAGAGAGGAGGAAGAGAGAGGAAGAGGAGAGAGGAGGATGAGGTTGCTGAAAGAGAGAAGAGGAAGAGAGAGGAGGAAGAGAGAGGAGGAAGAGAGAGGAGGAAGAGACAGGAAGAGGAGAGAGGAGGAGGAGAGAGAAGGAAGAGAGAAGAGGAAGAGAGAAGAGGAAGAGAGAGGAGGAAGAGAGAGGAAGAAGAGAAAGGAAGAGGAGAGAGGAGGAAGAGAGAGGAGGAAGAGAGAGGAGGAAGAGAGAGGAAGAGGAGAGAGGAGGAGGATAGAGAAGCAAGAGAGAGGAGGAAGAGAGAGGATGAAGAGACAGGAGGAAGAGAGACGAGGAAGAGAGAGGAGGAAGAGAGAGGAGGAAGAAAGAGGAAGAGGAGAGAGGAGGAATAGAGAGGAGGAAGAGAGAGGAAGAAGACAGAGGAGTAAGAGATTGGAGGAAGAGAGAGGAGGAAGAGAGAGGAGGAAGAGAGAGGAAGAGGAGAGAGGAGGAAGAGGGTGGGGAAAGTGAGACGAGGAAGAGAGAGGAGGAAGAGTGAGGAGGAAGAGAGAAGAGATAGAGAGAGGAGGAAGAGTGAGGAGGAAGAGACAGGAAGAGCAGAGAGGAGGAAGAGAGAGGAGGAAGAGAGAGAAAGAGGAGAGAGTAGGAAGAGAGAGGAGGAAGGGAGAGGAGGAAGATAGAGGAGGAAGATAGAGGAGGAAGAGAGAGGAAGAGGAGAGAGGAGACGGAGAGAGAAGGAAGAGAGAGGAGGAAGAGAGAGGAGGAAGAGAGAGGAGGAAGAGAGAGGAAGAAGAGAAAGGAAGAGGAGAGAGGAGGAAGAGAGAGGCGGAAGAGAGAGGAGGAAGAGTGAGGAGAAAGAGAGAGGAAGAGGAGAGAGGAGGAAGAGGGAGGGGAAAGAGAGACGAGGAAGAGAGAGGAGGAAGAGAGAGGAGGAAGAGACAGGAAGAGCAGAGAGGAGGGGGAGAGAGGAGGAAGAGAGAGGAGGAAGAGAGAGGAGGAAGAGAGAGGAGGAAGAGAGAGGAAGAGGAGAGTGGAGGAAGAGAGAGGAAGAGGAGAGAGTAGGAAGTAAAGAGAAGGAAGAGAGAGGAGGAAGAGAGAGGAGGAGGAGAGAGGAAGAGGAGAGAGGAGGAAGAGAGAGGAGGAAGAGACAGGAAGAGCAGAGAGGAGGAGAAGAGAGGATGAAGAGAGAGGAGGAAGAGAGAGGAGGAAGAGAGAGGAGGAAGAGAGAAGAGGGAGAGAGAGGAAGAGCAGAGAGTAGGAGGAGAGAGGAGGAAGAGACAGGAGGAAGAGAGAGGAGGAACAGAGAGGAGGAGAGAGGAGGAAGAGTGAGGGGAAAGAGAGACGAGGAAGAGAGAGGAGGAAAGGAGAGGTGGAAGATAGAGGAGGAACGGAGAGGAGGAAGAGAGAGGAAGAGGAGAGAGGAGGAAGAGAGAGGAGGAAGAGAGAGGAGGAAGAGAGAGGAGGAGGAGAGAGGAGCAAGAGTGAGGACGAAGAGAGAGGAAGAGGAGAGAAAAGGAAGAGAGAGGAGGAAGAGAGAGGAGGAAGAGAGAGGAGGAAGAGAGTGGAAGAGGATAGAGGAAGAGGATAGAGGAGGAAGATAGCGGTGGAAGAGAGAGGAGGAAGAGAGAGGAAGAAGAGAGAGGAGGAAGAGAGTGGAAGAGAAGAGAGGAGGAGGACAAAGGAGGAAGATAGAGGAGGAAGAGAGAGGAGGAAGATAGAGGAAGAGGAGAGAGGACGAAGAGAGAGGAGGAAGAGAGAGGAGGAAGATACAGGAAGAGGAGAGAGGAGGAAGAGAGAGGAGGAAGAGAAAGGAGGAAGAGAGAGGAGGAAGAGAGTGGAGCAAGAGAGAGGAAGATGAGAGAGGAGGAAGAGAGACGAGGATGAGAGAGGAGAAAGAGAGAGGAGGAAGATAGAGGAAAAAGAGAGAGGAGGAAGAGAGAGGACGAAGAGAGAGGAGGAAGAGTGAGGAGGAAGAGAGAAGAGGAAGAGAGAGAGAGGAGAGAAGAGAAGCGAGAGGAGGAAGAGAGAGGAAGAATAGAGAGGAGGAAGAGAGAAGAGGAAGAGAGAGGAGGAAGATAGAAGAAGAAGAGAGAGGAAGAAGAGAGTGGAGGAAGAGAGAGGAGGAAAAGAGAAGAGGAGGAGGAGGAGGAAGAGAGAGGAAGAAGAGAGAGGAGGAAGAGAGAGGAGGAAGAGAGAAGAGGAAGGGAGAGGAGGAAGAGAGAGGACGAAAAGAGAGGAGGAAGAGAGAGGAAGAGCAGAGAGGAGTAAGAGAGAGGAGAAAGAGAGAAGAAGAGGAGAGAGGAGGAAGATTGTGTTAGAAGAGAGTGGAGGAAGAGAGAGGAGGAAGAGAGAGGAGGAAGAAGAGGAAGAAGAGAGAGGAGGAAGAGATTGGAAGAGGAGAGAGGAAGAGGAGAGAGGAGGAAGAAAGAGGAGGAAGAGAGAGGAAGAAGAGAGAGGAGGAAGAGATAGGAGGAAGAGAGTGGAGGAAGAGAGAGGAAGAGGAGAGAGGAGGAAGAGAGAGGAGGAAGAGAGAGGAAGAGGAGAGAGGAGGAAGAGAGAGGAGGAGGAGAGAGGAGGAAGAGAGTGAAGGAAGAGAGTGGAGGAGGAGAGAGGAGGAAGAGAGAGGAGGAAGAGAGAGGAGGAAGAGAGAAGAGGAGGACAGAGGAGGAAGAGAGAGGAGGAAGAGAGAGGAAGAGGAGAGAGGAGGAAGAGAGAGGAGGAAGAGAGAGGAGAAAGAGAGAAGAGGAAGAGAGAGGAGGAAGAGAGAGGAGGAAGAAAGAGGAAGAGGAGAGAGGAGGAAGAGAGAGGAGGAAGAGAGAGGAAGAAGAGAGAGGAGGAAGAGATTGGAGGAAGAGAGAGGAGGAAGAGAGAGGAGGAAGAGAGAGGAAGAGGAGAGAGGAGGACGAGGTTGCTGAAAGAGAGAAGAGGAAGAGAGAGGAGGAAGAGAGAGGAGGAAGAGAGAGGAGGAAGAGACAGGAAGAGGAGAGAGGAGGAGGAGAGAGAAGGAAGAGAGAAGAGGAAGAGAGAAGAGGAAGAGAGAGGAGGAAGAGAGAGGAAGAAAAGAAAGGAAGAGGAGAGAGGAGGAAGAGAGAGGAGGAAGAGAGAGGAGGAAGAGTGAGGAGAAAGAGAGAGGAAGAGGAGAGAGGAGGAAGAGGGAGGGGAAAGAGAGACGAGGAAGAGAGAGGAGGAAGAGAGAGGAGGAAGAGAGAGGAGGAAGAGAGAGGAAGAGGAGAGAGGAGGAGGATAGAGAAGCAAGAGAGAGGAGGAAGAGAGAGGATGAAGAGACAGGAGGAAGAGAGACGAGGAAGAGAGAGGAGGAAGAGAGAGGAGGAAGAAAGAGGAAGAGGAGAGAGGAGGAAGAGAGAGGAGGAAGAGAGAGGAAGAAGACAGAGGAGTAAGAGATTGGAGGAAGAGAGAGGAGGAAGAGAGAGGAGGAAGAGAGAGGAAGAGAAGAGAGGAGGAAGAGGGTGGGGAAAGAGAGACGAGGAAGATAGAGGAGGAAGAGTGAGGAGGAAGAGAGAAGAGATAGAGAGAGGAGGAAGAGTGAGGAGGAAGAGACAGGAAGAGCAGAGAGGAGGAAGAGAGAGGAGGAAGAGAGAAGAGGAGGACAGAGGAGGAAGATAGAGGAGAAAGATAGAGGAGGAAGAGAGAGGAAGAGGAGAGAGGAGACGGAGAGAGAAGGAAGAGAGAGGAGGAAGAGAGAGGAGGAAGAGAGAGGAGGAAGAGAGAGGAAGAAGAGAAAGGAAGAGGAGAGAGGAGGAAGAGAGAGGCGGAAGAGAGAGGAGGAAGAGTGAGGAGAAAGAGAGAGGAAGAGGAGAGAGGAGGAAGAGGGAGGGGAAAGAGAGACGAGGAAGAGAGAGGAGGAAGAGAGAGGAGGAAGAGACAGGAAGAGCAGAGAGGAGGGGGAGAGAGGAGGAAGAGAGAGGAGGAAGAGAGAGGAGGAAGAGAGAGGAGGAAGAGAGAGGAAGAGGAGAGTGGAGGAAGAGAGAGGAAGAGGAGAGAGTAGGAAGTAAAGAGAAGGAAGAGAGAGGAGGAAGAGAGAGGAGGAAGAGAGAGGAAGAGGAGAGAGGAGGAGGAGAGAGGAAGAGGAGAGAGGAGGAAGAGAGAGGAGGAAGAGACAGGAAGAGCAGAGAGGAGGAGAAGAGAGGATGAAGAGAGAGGAGGAAGAGAGAGGAGGAAGAGAGAGGAGGAAGAGAGAAGAGGGAGAGAGAGGAAGAGCAGAGAGTAGGAGGAGAGAGGAGGAAGAGACAGGAGGAAGAGAGAGGAGGAACAGAGAGGAGGAAGAGAGGAGGAAGAGTGAGGGGAAAGAGAGACGAGGAAGAGAGAGGAGGAAAGGAGAGGTGGAAGATAGATGAGGAACGGAGAGGAGGAAGAGAGAGGAAGAGGAGAGAGGAGGAAGAGAGAGGAGGAAGAGAGAGGAGGAAGAGAGAGGAGGAGGAGAGAGGAGGAAGAGATAGGAGGAAGAGTGAGAATGAAGAGAGACAAGGATGAGAGAGGAGCAAGAGTGAGGACGAAGAGAGAGGAAGAGGAGAGAAAAGGAAGAGAGAGGAGGAAGAGAGAGGAGGAAGAGAGAGGAGGAAGAGAGTGGAAGAGGATAGAGGAAGAGAATAGAGGAGGAAGATAGCGGTGGAAGAGAGAGGAGGAAGAGAGAGGAAGAAGAGAGAGGAGGAAGAGAGTGGAAGAGAAGAGAGGAGGAGGACAAAGGAGGAAGATAGAGGATGAAGAGAGAGGAGGAAGATAGAGGAAGAGGAGAGAGGACGAAGAGAGAGGAGGAAGAGAGAGGAGGAAGATACAGGAAGAGGAGAGAGGAGGAAGAGAGAGGAGGAAGAGAAAGGAGGAAGAGAGAGGAGGAAGAGAGTGGAGCAAGAGAGAGGAAGATGAGAGAGGATGAAGAGAGACGAGGATGAGAGAGGAGAAAGAGAGAGGAGGAAGATAGAGGAAAAAGAGAGAGGAGGAAGAGAGAAGACGAAGAGAGAGGAGGAAGAGTGAGGAGGAAGAGAGAAGAGGAAGAGAGAGAGAGGAGAGAAGAGAAGCGAGAGGAGGAAGAGAGAGGAAGAATAGAGAGGAGGAAGAGAGAAGAGGAAGAGAGAGGAGGAAGATAGAAGAAGAAGAGAGAGGAAGAAGAGAGTGGAGGAAGAGAGAGGAGGAAAAGAGAAGAGGAGGAGGAGGAGGAAGAGAGAGGAAGAAGAGAGAGGAGGAAGAGAGAGGAGGAAGAGAGAAGAGGAAGGGAGAGGAGGAAGAGAGAGGACGAAAAGAGAGGAGGAAGAGAGAGGAAGAGCAGAGAGGAGGAAGAGAGAGGAGAAAGAGAGAAGAAGAGGAGAGAGGAGGAAGATTGTGTTAGAAGAGAGTGGAGGAAGAGAGAGGAGGAAGAGAGAGGAGGAAGAAGAGGAAGAAGAGAGAGGAGGAAGAGATTGGAAGAGGAGAGAGGAAGAGGAGAGAGGAGGAAGAAAGAGGAGGAAGAGAGAGGAAGAAGAGAGAGGAGGAAGAGATAGGAGGAAGAGAGTGGAGGAAGAGAGAGGAAGAGGAGAGAGGAGGAAGAGAGAGGAGGAAGAGAGAGGAAGAGGAGAGAGGAGGAAGAGAGAGGAGGAGGAGAGAGGAGGAAGAGAGTGAAGGAAGAGAGTGGAGGAGGAGAGAGGAGGAAGAGAGAGGAGGAAGAGAGAGGAGGAAGAGAGAAGAGGAGGACAGAGGAGGAAGAGAGAGGAGGAAGAGAGAGGAAGAGGAGAGAGGAGGAAGAGAGAGAAGGAAGAGAGACGAGGATGAGAGAGGAGGAAGAGAGAGGACGCAGAGAGCGGAGGAAGAGAGAGGAGGAAGAGAGATGAACAAGAGAGAGGAGGAAGAGAGAGGAGGAGGAGAGAGGAAGAGGACAGAGGAGGAGGAGAAACGGGGAAGAGAGAGGAGGAAGAGAGAGGAGGAAGAGAGAAGAGGAAGAGAGAGGAGGAAGAGAGAGGAGGAAGAGAGTGGAGCAAGAGAGAGGAAGATGAGAGAGGAGGAAGAGAGACGAGGATGAGAGAGGAGAAAGAGAGAGGAGGAAGATAGAGGAAAAAGAGAGAGGAGGAAGAGAGAGGACGAAGAGAGAGGAGGAAGAGTGAGGAGGAAGAGAGAAGAGGAAGAGAGAGAGAGGAGAGAAGAGAAGCGAGAGGAGGAAGAGAGAGGAAGAATAGAGAGGAGGAAGAGAGAAGAGGAAGAGAGAGGAGGAAGATAGAAGAAGAAGAGAGAGGAAGAAGAGAGTGGAGGAAGAGAGAGGAGGAAAAGAGAAGAGGAGGAGGAGGAGGAAGAGAGAGGAAGAAGAGAGAGGAGGAAGAGAGAGGAGGAAGAGAGAAGAGGAAGGGAGAGGAGGAACAGAGAGGACGAAAAGAGAGGAGGAAGAGAGAGGAAGAGCAGAGAGGAGGAAGAGAGAGGAGAAAGAGAGAAGAAGAGGAGAGAGGAGGAAGATTGTGTTAGAAGAGAGTGGAGGAAGAGAGAGGAGGAAGAGAGAGGAGGAAGAAGAGGAAGAAGAGAGAGGAGGAAGAGATTGGAAGAGGAGAGAGGAAGAGGAGAGAGGAGGAAGAAAGAGGAGGAAGAGAGAGGAAGAAGAGAGAGGAGGAAGAGATAGGAGGAAGAGAGTGGAGGAAGAGAGAGGAAGAGGAGAGAGGAGGAAGAGAGAGGAGGAAGAGAGAGGAAGAGGAGAGAGGAGGAAGAGAGAGGAGGAGGAGAGAGGAGGAAGAGAGTGAAGGAAGAGAGTGGAGGAGGAGAGAGGAGGAAGAGAGAGGAGGAAGAGAGAGGAGGAAGAGAGAAGAGGAGGACAGAGGAGGAAGAGAGAGGAGGAAGAGAGAGGAAGAGGAGAGAGGAGGAAGAGAGAGAAGGAAGAGAGACGAGGATGAGAGAGGAGGAAGAGAGAGGAGGAAGAGAGACTAAGAGGAGAGAGGAGGAAGAGAGAGGAGGAAGAGAGACGAGGCTGAGAGAGGAGGAAGAGAGAGGACGCAGAGAGCGGAGGAAGAGAGAGGAGGAAGAGAGATGAACAAGAGAGAGGAGGAAGAGAGAGGAGGAGGAGAGAGGAAGAGGACAGAGGAGGAGGAGAAACGGGGAAGAGAGAGGAGGAAGAGAGAGGAGGAAGAGAGAGGAGGAAGAGAGAGGAGGAAGAGAGAGGAGGAAGAGAGAGGAAGAGGAGAGAGGAGGAAGAGAGAGGAGGAAGTGAGAGGAGGATGAGAGAGGATGATGAGAGAGGAGGAATATAGAGGAAGAGGAGTGAGGAGGAAGAGAGAGGAGGAAGAGAGAGGAGGAAGAGAGATAAAGGAGAGGAAGAGGAGAGAGGAGGAAATGAGAGGAGGAAGAGAGAGGAAGAAGAGAGAGGAGGAAGAGAGAAGAAGACGAGAGAGGAGGAAGATTGTGTTGGAAGAGAATGGAGGAAGAGATAGGAGGAAGAGAGAGGAGGAAGAGAGAGGAGGAAGAGACAGGAAGAGGAGAGAAGTGGAAGAGAGAGGAGGAACAGGGAGAATGAAGAGAGAGGAGGAGGAGAGAGGAGGAAGTGATAGGAGCAAGAGTGAGGAGGAAGAGATACGAGGATGAGAGAGGAGCAAGAGTGAGGAGGAAGAGAGAGGAATAGGAGAAAAGAGGAAGAGAGAGGAGGAAGAGAGAGGAGGAAGAGAGAGGAGGAAGAGAGAGGAGGATGAGAGAGGAGGAAGATAGAGGAAGAGGAGTGAGGAGGAGGAGAGAGGAGGAAGAGAGCGGAGGAAGAGTGAGGAGGAAGAGAGAGGAAGAGGGGAGAGGAGGAGGAGAGAGGAGGAAGAGAGAGGAGGAAGAGAGAGGAGGATGAGAGATCAGGAGGATAGAGGAGGAAGAGAGAGGAGGAAGAGAGAGGAGGAAGAGAGACGAGGATGAGAGAGGAGCAAGAGTGAGGAGGAAGAGAGAGGAAGAGGAGAAAAGAGGAAGAGAGAGGAGGAAGAGAGAGGAGGAGGAGAGAGGAGGAAGAGAGCGGAGGAAGAGCGAGGAGGAAGAGAGAGGAAGAGGGGAGAGGAGGAGAAGAGAGGAGGAAAAGAGAGGAGGAAGAGAGAGAAGGAAGAGAAAGGAAGAGCAGAGAGGAGGAAGAGAGAGAAGGAAGAGACATAAAGAAGAGAGAGGAAGAGGAGAGAGGAGGAATTGAGAGGTCGAATAGAGAGGAGGAAGAGAGAGGAGGAAGAGAGAGGTGGAAGAGAGAGGAGGAATATAGAGGAGGAAGAGAGAGGAGGAAGAGAGAGTAAGAAGAGAGATGAGGAAGAGAGAGGAAAAGGAGAGAGGAAGAGGAGAGAGGAGGAAGAGAGAGGAGGAAGAGAGAGGAGGAAGAGAGAGGAGGAAGAGAGAGGAGGAAGAGAGAGGAGGAAGATAGAGGAGGAAGAGAGAGGAGGAAGAGAGAGTAAGAAGAGAGATGAGGAAGAGAGAGGAAAAGGAGAGAGGAGGAAGAGAGAGGAGGAGAGAGAGGAGGAAGAGAGAGGAGGAAGAGAGAGGAAGAGGAGAGAGGAGGAAGAGATAGGAAGAAGTGTGAGGAGGTAGAGAGACAAGGATGAGAGAGGAGCAAGAGTGAGGACGAAGAGACAGGAAGAGGAGAGAAGAGGAAGAGAGAGGAGGAAGAGAGAGGAGGAAGAGAGAGGAGGAAGAGAGAGGAAGAGGATAGAGAAAGAGGAGAGAGGAGGAAGATTGCGGTGGAAGAGAGAGGAGGAAGAGAGTGGAAAAAGAAAGAGGAGGAAGAGAGAGGAAGAGCAGAGAGGAGGAAGAGAGAGGAGGAAGAGAGAAGAAGAGGAGAGAGGAGGAAGATTGTGTTGGAGGAGAGTGGAGGAAGGGAGAGGAGAAAGAGAGAGGAGGAAGAGAGAGGAGGAAGAGAGAGGAGGAAAAGAGAGGAGGAAGACAGAGGAGGAAGAGAGAGGAGGAAGAGAGAGGAAGAGGATAGAGGAAGAGGAGAGAGGAGGAAGAGAGAGGTGGAAGAGGAGGAGGAAGAGATGAACAAGAGAGAGGAGGAAGAGAGAGGACGAGGAGAGAGGAAGAGGACAGAGGAGGAGGAGAAACAAGGAAGAGAGAGGAGGAAGAGAGAGGAGGAAGAGAGAGGAGGAAGAGAGAGGAAGAGGAGAGAGGAGGAATTGAGAGGACGAATAGAGAGGAGGAAGAGAGAGGAGGAAGAGAGAGGTGGAAGAGAGATGAGGAAGATAGAGGAGGCAGAGAGAGGAGGAAGAGAGAGTAAGAAGAGAGATGAGGAAGAGAGAGGAAAAGGAGAGAGGAATAGGAGAGAGGAGGAAGAGAGAGGAGGAACAGGGAGGAGGAAGAGAGAGGAGGAGGAGAGAGGAGGAAGTGATAGGAGCAAGAGTGAGGAGGAAGAGATACGAGGATGAGAGAGGAGCAAGAGTGAGGAGGAAGAGAGAGGAATAGGAGAGAAGAGGAAGAGAGAGGAGGAAGGGAAAGGAGGAAGAGAGGGGAGGAAGAGAGAGGAAGAGGATAGAGGAAGAGGAGAGAGGAGGAAGAGAGAGGTGGAAGAGGAGGAGGAAGAGATGAACAAGAGAGAGGAGGAAGAGAGAGGAGGAGGAGAGAGGAAGAGGACAGAGGAGGAGGAGAAACAAGGAAGAGAGAGGAGGAAGAGAGAGGAGGAAGAGAGAGGAGGAAGAGAGAGGAGGAAGAGAGAGGAAGAGGAGAGAGGAGGAAGAGATAGGAAGAAGTGTGAGGAGGTAGAGAGACAAGGATGAGAGAGGAGCAAGAATGAGGACGAAGAGACAGGAAGAGGGGAGAAGAGGAAGAGAGAGGAGGAAGAGAGAGGAGGAAGAGAGAGGAGGAAGAGAGAGGAAGAGGATAGAGAAAGAGGAGAGAGGAGGAAGATTGCGGTGGAAGAGAGAGGAGGAAGAGAGTGGAAAAAGAGAGAGGAGGAAGAGAGAGGAAGAGCAGAGAGGAGGAAGAGAGAGGAGGAAGAGAGAAGAAGAGGAGAGAGGAGGAAGATTGTGTTGGAGGAGAGTGGAGGAAGGGAGAGGAGAAAGAGAGAGGAGGAAGAGAGAGGAGGAAGAGACAGGAAGAGGAGAGAAGAGAAAGAGAGAGGAGGAAGAGAGAGGAGGAAGAGAGAGGAAGAGAAGAGAGAAGGAAGAGAGAGGAGGAGGAGAGAGGAGGATGAGAGAGGAGGAAGAGAGAGGAGGAAGAGTAAGGAAGAGGAGAGAGGAGGAAGAGGGAGGAGGAAGAGAGATAAAGGAGAGGAAGAGGAGAGAGGAGGAATTGAGAGGAGGAAGAGAGAGGAAGAAGAGAGAGGAGTAAGAGAGAAGAAGACGAGAGAGGAGGAATATTGTGTTGGAAGAGATTGGAGGAAGAGAGAGGAGGAAGAGAGAGGAGGAAGAGAGAGGAGGAAAAGATAGGAAGAGGAGAGAAGAGGAAGAGAGAGGAGGAACAGGAGGAGGAAGAGAGAGGAGGAGGAGAGAGGAGGAACTGATAGGAGCAAGAGTGAGGAGGAAGAGATACGAGGATGAGAGAGGAGCAAGAGTGAGGAGGAAGAGAGAGGAATAGGAGAGAAGAGGAAGAGAGAGGAGGAAGAGAGAGGAAGAGGAGAGAGGAGGAAGAGATAGGAAGAAGTGTGAGGAGGTAGAGAGACAAGGATGAGAGAGGATCAAGAGTGAGGACGAAGAGACAGGAAGAGGAGAGAAGAGGAAGAGAGAGGAGGAAGAGAGAGGAGGAAGAGAGAGGAGGAAGAGAGAGGAAGAGGATACAGAAAGAGGAGAGAGGAGGAAGATTGCGGTGGAAGAGAGAGGAGGAAGAGAGTGGAAAAAGAGAGAGGAGGAAGGGAGAGGAAGAGCAGAGAGGAGGAAGAGAGAGGAGGAAGAGAGAAGAAGAGGAGAGAGGAGGAAGATTGTGTTGGAGGAGAGTGGAGGAAGGGAGAGGAGAAAGAGAGAGGAGGAAGAGAGAGGAGGAAGAGACAGGAAGACGAGGGAAGAGGAAGAGAGAGGAGATAGAGAGAGGAGGAACAGAGTGGAAGAGAAGAGAGAAGGAAGAGAGAGGAGGAGGAGAGAGGAGGATGAGAGAGGAGGAAGAGAGAGGAGGAAGAGTAAGGAAGAGGAGAGAGGAGGAAGAGAGAGGAGGAAGAGAGATAAAGGAGAGGAAGAGGAGAGAGGAGGAATTGAGAGGAGGAAGAGAGAGGAAGAAGAGAGAGGAGAAAGAGAGAAGAAGACGAGAGAGGAGGAATATTGTGTTGGAAGAGATTGGAGGAAGAGAGAGGAGGAAGAGAGAGGAGGAAGAGATAGGAGGAAGAGACAGGAAGAGGAGAGAAGAGGAAGAGAGAGGAGGAACAGGGAGGAGGAAGAGAGAGGAGGAGGAGAGAGGAGGAAGTGATAGGAGCAAGAGTGAGCAGGAAGAGATATGAGGATGAGAGAGGAGCAAGAGTGAGGAGGAAGAGAGAGGAATAGGAGAGAAGAGGAAGAGAGAGGAGGAAGAGAGAGGAGGAAGAGGAGGAGGAAGAGATGAACAAGAGAGAGGAGGAAGAGAGAGGAGGAGGAGAGAGGAAGAGGACAGAGGAGGAGGAGAAACAAGGAAGAGAGAGGAGGAAGAGAGAGGAGGAAGAGAGAGGAGGAAGAGAGAGGACGAAGAGAGAGGAAGAGGAGAGAGGAGGAAGAGATAGGAAGAAGTGTGAGGAGGTAGAGAGACAAGGATGAGAGAGGAGCAAGAATGAGGACGAAGAGACAGGAAGAGGGGAGAAGAGGAAGAGAGAGGAGGAAGAGAGAGGAGGAAGAGAGAGGAGGAAGAGAGAGGAAGAGGATAGAGAAAGAGGAGAGAGGAGGAAGATTGCGGTGGAAGAGAGAGGAGGAAGAGAGTGGAAAAAGAGAGAGGAGGAAGAGAGAGGAAGAGCAGAGAGGAGGAAGAGAGAGGAGGAAGAGAGAAGAAGAGGAGAGAGGAGGAAGATTGTGTTGGAGGAGAGTGGAGAAAGGGAGAGGAGAAAGAGAGAGGAGGAAGAGAGAGGAGGAAGAGACAGGAAGAGGAAAGAAGAGAAAGAGAGAGGAGGAAGAGAGAGGAGGAAGAGAGAGGAAGAGAAGAGAGAAGGAAGAGAGAGGAGGAGGAGAGAGGAGGATGAGAGAGGAGGAAGAGAGAGGAGGAAGAGTAAGGAAGAGGAGAGAGGAGGAAGAGGGAGGAGGAAGAGAGATAAAGGAGAGGAAGAGGAGAGAGGAGGAATTGAGAGGAAGAAGAGAGAGGAAGAAGAGAGAGGAGTAAGAGAGAAGAAGACGAGAGAGGAGGAATATTGTGTTGGAAGAGATTGGAGGAAGAGAGAGGAGGAAGAGAGAGGAGGAAGAGAGAGGAGGAAAAGATAGGAAGAGGAGAGAAGAGGAAGAGAGAGGAGGAACAGGGAGGAGGAAGAGAGAGGAGGAGGAGAGAGGAGGAACTGATAGGAGCAAGAGTGAGGAGGAAGAGATACGAGGATGAGAGAGGAGCAAGAGTGAGGAGGAAGAGAGAGGAATAGGAGAGAAGAGGAAGAGAGAGGAGGAAGAGAGAGGAAGAGGAGAGAGGAGGAAGAGATAGGAAGAAGTGTGAGGAGGTAGAGAGACAAGGATGAGAGAGGAGCAAGAGTGAGGACGAAGAGACAGGAAGAGGAGAGAAGAGGAAGAGAGAGGAGGAAGAGAGAGGAGGAAGAGAGAGGAGGAAGAGAGAGGAAGAGGATAGAGAAAGAGGAGAGAGGAGGAAGATTGATGTGGAAGAGAGAGGAGGAAGAGAGTGGAAAAAGAGAGAGGAGGAAGAGAGAGGAAGAGCAGAGAGGAGGAAGAGAGAGGAGGAAGAGAGAAGAAGAGGAGAGAGGAGGAAGATTGTGTTGGAGGAGAGTGGAGGAAGGGAGAGGAGAAAGAGAGAGGAGGAAGAGAGAGGAGGAAGAGACAGGAAGAGGAGGGAAGAGGAAGAGAGAGGAGATAGAGAGAGGAGGAACAGAGTGGAAGAGAAGAGAGAAGGAAGACAGAGGAGGAGGAGAGAGGAGGATGAGAGAGGAGGAAGAGAGAGGAGGAAGAGTAAAGAAGAGGAGAGAGGAGGAAGAGAGAGGAGGAAGAGAGATAAAGGAGAGGAAGAGGAGAGAGGAGGAATTGAGAGGAGGAAGAGAGAGGAAGAAGAGAGAGGAGGAAGAGAGAAGAAGACGAGAGAGGAGGAATATTGTGTTGGAAGAGATTGGAGGAAGAGAGAGGAGGAAGAGAGAGGAGGAAGAGATAGGAGGAAGAGACAGGAAGAGGAGAGAAGAGGAAGAGAGAGGAGGAACAGGGAGGAGGAAGAGAGAGGATGAGGAGAGAGGAGGAAGTGATAGGAGCAAGAGTGAGGAGGAAGAGATATGAGGATGAGAGAGGAGCAAGAGTGAGGAGGAAGAGAGAGGAATAGGAGAGAAGAGGAAGAGAGAGGAGGAAGAGAGAGGAGGAAGAGAGAGGAGGAAGAGGAGGAGGAAGAGATGAACAAGAGAGAGGAGGAAGAGAGAGGAGGAGGAGAGAGGAAGAGGACAGAGGAGGAGGAGAAACAAGGAAGAGAGAGGAGGAAGAGAGAGGAGGAAGACTGAGGAGGAAGAGAGAGGAGGAAGAGAGAGGAAGAGGAGAGAGGAGGAAGAGAGAGGAGGAAGTGAGAAGATGATGAGAGAGGAGGATGAGAGAGGAGGAAGATAGAGGAAGAGGAGTGAGGAGGAGGAGAGAGGAGGAAGAGAGAGGAGGAAGAGAGATAAATTAGAGGAAGAGGAGAGAGGAGGAATTGAGAGGAGGAAGAGAGAGGAAGAAGAGAGAGGAGGAAGAGAGAAGAAGACGAGAGAGGAGGAAGATTGTGTTGGAAGAGATTGGAGGAAGAGAGAGGATGACGAGACAGGAAGAGGAGAGAAGAGGAAGAGAGAGGAGGAACAGGGAGGAGGAAGAGAGAGGAGGAGGAGAGAGGAGGAAGTGATAGGAGCAAGAGTGAAGAGGAAGAGATACGAGGATGAGAGAGGAGCAAGAGTGAGGAGGAAGAGAGAGGAATAGGAGAGAAGAGGAAGAGAGAGGAGGAAGAGAGAGGAGGAAGAGAGAGGAGGAAGAGAGAGGAGGATGAGAGAGGAGGAAGATAGAGGAAGAGGAGTGAGGAGGAGGAGAGAGGAGGAAGAGAGCGGAGGAAGAGTGAGGAGGAAGAGAGAGGAAGAGGGGAGAGGAGGAGGAGAGAGGAGGAAGAGAGAGGAGGAAGAGGGAGGAGGAAGAGACAGGAAGAGGAGAGAAGAGGAAGAGAGAGGAGGAACAGGGAGGAGGAAGAGAGAGGAGGAGGAGAGAGGAGGAAGTGATAGGAGCAAGAATGAGGAGGAAGAGATATGAGGATGAGAGAGGAGCAAGAGTGAGGAGGAAGAGAGAGGAATAGGAGAGAAGAGGAAGAGAGAGGAGGAAGAGAGAGGAGGAAGAGGAGGAGGAAGAGATGAACAAGAGAGAGGAGGAAGAGAGAGGAGGAGGAGAGAGGAAGAGGACAGAGGAGGAGGAGAAACAAGGAAGAGAGAGGAGGAAGAGAGAGGAGGAAGACTGAGGAGGAAGAGAGAGGAGGAAGAGAGAGGAAGAGGAGAGAGGAGGAAGAGAGAGGAGGAAGTGAGAAGATGATGAGAGAGGAGGATGAGAGAGGAGGAAGATAGAGGAAGAGGAGTGAGGAGGAGGAGAGAGGAGGAAGAGAGAGGAGGAAGAGAGATAAATTAGAGGAAGAGGAGAGAGGAGGAATTGAGAGGAGGAAGAGAGAGGAAGAAGAGAGAGGAGGAAGAGAGAAGAAGACGAGAGAGGAGGAAGATTGTGTTGGAAGAGATTGGAGGAAGAGAGAGGATGACGAGACAGGAAGAGGAGAGAAGAGGAAGAGAGAGGAGGAACAGGGAGGAGGAAGAGAGAGGAGGAGGAGAGAGGAGGAAGTGATAGGAGCAAGAGTGAGGAGGAAGAGAGAGGAATAGGAGAGAAGAGGAAGAGAGAGGAGGAAGAGAGAGGAGGAAGAGAGAGGAGGAAGAGAGAGGAGGATGAGAGAGGAGGAAGATAGAGGAAGAGGAGTGAGGAGGAGGAGAGAGGAGGAAGAGAGCGGAGGAAGAGTGAGGAGGAAGAGAGAGGAAGAGGGGAGAGGAGGAGGAGAGAGGAGGAAGAGAGAGGAGGAAGAGAGAGGAGGATGAGAGATCAGGAGGATAGAGGAGGAAGAGAGAGGAGGAAGAGAGAGGAGGAAGAGAGACGAGGATGAGAGAGAAGCAAGAGTGAGGAGGAAGAGAGAGGAAGAGTAGAGAAGAGGAAGAGAGAGGAGGAAGAGAGAGGAGGAGGAGAGAGGAGGAAGAGAGCGGAGGAAGAGCGAGGAGGAAGAAAGAGGAAGAGGGGAGAGAAGGATGAGAGAGGAGGAAGAGAGAGGCGGAAGAGAGAGGAAGAAGAGAGAGGAGGAAGAGAGAGTAGGAAAAGAGAGGAGGAAGAGAGAGAAGGAAGAGAAAGGAAGAGCAGAGAGGAGGAAGAGAGAGGAGGAAGAGACATAAAGAAGAGAGAGGAAAAGGAGAGAGGAGGAATTGAGAGGACGAATAGAGAGGAGGAAGAGAGAGGAGGAAGAGAGAGGTGGAAGAGAGAGGAGGAAGATAGAGGAGGAAGAGAGAGGAGGAAGAGAGAGTAAGAAGAGAGATGAGGAAGAGAGAGGAAAAGGAGAGAGGAAGAGGAGAGAGGAGGAAGAGAGAGGAGGAAGAGAGAGGAGGAAGAGAGAGGAGGAAGAGAGTGGAGGAAGAGAGAGGATGAAGATAGAGGAGGAAGAGAGAGGAGGAAGAGAGAGTAAGAAGAGAGATGAGGAAGAGACAGGAAAAGGAGAGAGGAGGAAGAGAGAGGAGGAAGAGAGAGGAGGAAGAGAGAGGAGGAAGAGAGAGGAGGAAGAGAGAGGAAGAGGAGAGAGGAGGAAGAGATAGGAAGAAGTGTGAGGAGGTAGAGAGACAAGGATGAGAGAGGAGCAAGAGTGAGGACGAAGAGACAGGAAGAGGAGAGAAGAGGAAGAGAGAGGAGGAAGAGAGAGGAGGAAGAGAGAGGAGGAAGAGAGAGGAAGAGGATAGAGAAAGAGGAGAGAGGAGGAAGATTGCGGTGGAAGAGAGAGGAGGAAGAGAGTGGAAAAAGAGAGAGGAGGAAGAGAGAGGAAGAGCAGAGAGGAGGAAGAGAGAGGAGGAAGAGAGAAGAAGAGGAGAGAGGAGGAAGATTGTGTTGGAGGAGAGTGGAGGAAGGGAGAGGAGAAAGAGAGAGGAGGAAGAGAGAGGAGGAAGAGACAGGAAGAGGAGAGAAGAGGAAGAGAGAGGAGGAAGAGAGAGGAGGAAGAGAGAGGAAGAGGATAGAGGAAGAGGAGAGAGGAGGAAGAGAGAGGTGGAAGAGGAGGAGGAAGAGATAAACAAGAGAGAGGAGGAAGAGAGAGGAGGAGGAGAGAGGAAGAGGACAGAGGAGGAGGAGAAACAAGGAAGAGAGAGGAGGAAGAGAGAGGAGGAAGAGAGAGGAGGAAGAGAGAGGAGGAAGAGAGAGGAAGAGGAGAGAGGAGGAAGAGAGAGGAGGAAGTGAGAGGAGGATGAGAGAGGAGGTTGAGAGAGGAGGAAGATAGAGGAAGAGGAGTGAGGAGGAGGAGAGAGGAGGAAGAGAGCGGAGGAAGTGTGAGGAGGAAGAGAGAGGAAGAGGGGAGAGGAGGAGGAGAGAGGAGGAAGAGAGAGGCGGAAGAGAGAGGAAGAAGAGAGAGGAGGAAGAGAGAGTAGGAAAAGAGAGGAGGAAGAGAGAGAAGGAAGAGAAAGGAAGAGCAGAGAGGAGGAAGAGAGAGGAGGAAGAGACATAAAGAAGAGAGAGGAAGAGGAGAGAGGAGGAATTGAGAGTACGAATAGAGAGGAGGAAGAGAGAGGAGGAAGAGAGAGGTGGAAGAGAGAGGAGGAAGATAGAGGAGGCAGAGAGAGGAGGAAGAGAGTGTAAGAAGAGAGATGAGGAAGAGAGAGGAAAAGGAGAGAGGAAGAGGAGAGAGGAGGAAGAGAGAGGAGGAAGAGAGAGGAGGAAGAGAGAGGAGGAAGAGAGAGGAGGAAGAGAGAGGAAGAGGAGAGAGGAGGAAGAGATAGGAAGAAGTGTGAGGAGGTAGAGAGACAAGGATGAGAGAGGAGCAAGAGTGAGGACGAAGAGACAGGAAGAGGAGAGAAGAGGAAGAGAGAGGAGGAAGAGAGAGGAGGAAGAGAGAGGAGGAAGAGAGAGGAAGAGGATAGAGAAAGAGGAGAGAGGAGGAAGATTGCGGTGGAAGAGAGAGGAGGAAGAGAGTGGAAAAAGAGAGAGGAGGAAGAGAGAGGAAGAGCAGAGAGAAGGAAGAGAGAGGAGTAAGAGAGAAGAAGAGGAGAGAGGAGGAAGATTGTGTTGGAGGAGAGTGGAGGAAGGGAGAGGAGAAAGAGAGAGGAGGAAGAGAGAGGAGGAAGAGACAGGAAGAGGAGAGAAGAGGAAGAGAGAGGAGGAAGAGAGAGGAGGAAGAGAGAGGAAGAGAAGAGAGAAGGAAGAGAGAGGAGGATGAGAGAGGAGGAAGAGAGAGGAGGAAGAGTAAGGAAGAGGAGAGAGGAGGAAGAGGGAGGAGGAAGAGAGATAAAGGAGAGGAAGAGGAGAGAGGAGGAATTGAGAGGAGGAAGAGAGAGGAAGAAGAGAGAGGAGGAAGAGAGAAGAAGACGAGAGAGGAGGAATATTGTGTTGGAAGAGATTGGAGGAAGAGAGAGGAAGAAGAGAGAGGAGGAAGAGAGAGGAGGAAAAGACAGGAAGAGGAGAGAAGAGGAAGAGAGAGAAGGAACAGGGAGGAGGAAGAGAGAGGAGGAGGAGAGAGGAGGAAGTGATAGGAGCAAGAGTGAGGAGGAAGAGATATGAGGATGAGAGAGGAGGAAGAGTGAGGAGGAAGAGAGAGGAATAGGAGAGAAGAGGAAGAGAGAGGAGGAAGAGAGAGGAGGAAGAGAGAGGAGGAAGAGAGAGGAAGAGGATAGAGAAAGAGGAGAGAGGAGGAAGATTGCGGTGGAAGAGAGAGGAGGAAGAGATGAACAAGAGAGAGGAGGAAGAGAGAGGAGGAGGAGAGAGGAAGAGGACAGAGGAGGAGGAGAAACAAGGAAGAGAGAGGAGGAAGAGACAGGAAGAGGAGAGAAGAGGAAGAGAGAGGAGGAACAGGGAGGATGAAGAGATAGGAGGAAGAGAGAGGAGGATGAGAGAGGAGGAAGATAGAGGAAGAGGAGTGAGGAGGAGGAGAGAGGAGGAAGAGAGCGGAGGAAGAGTGAGGAGGAAGAGAGAGGAAGAGGGGAGAGGAGGAGGAGAGAGGAGGAATAGAGAGGAGGAAGAGAGAGGAGGATGAGAGATCAGGAGGATAGATGAGGAAGAGAGAGGAGGAAGAGAGAGGAGGAAGAGAGACGAGGATGAGAGAGGAGCAAGAGTGAGGAGGAAGAGAGAGGAAGAGGAGAGAAGAGGAAGAGAGAGGAGGAAGAGAGAGGAGGAGGAGAGAGGAGGAAGAGAGCGGAGGAAGAGTGAGGAGGAAGAGAGAGGAAGAGGGGAGAGGAGGAGGAGAGAGGAGGAAGAGAGAGGCGGAAGAGAGAGTAAGAAGAGAGAGGAGGAAGAGAGAGTAGGAAAAGAGAGGAGGAAGAGAGAGAAGGAAGAGACATAAAGAAGAGAGAGGAAGAGGAGAGAGGAGGAATTGAGAGGACGAATAGAGAGGAGGAAGAGAGAGGAGGAAGAGAGAGGTGGAAGACAGAGGAGGAAGATAGAGGAGGAAGAGAGAGGAGGAAGAGAGAGTAAGAAGAGAGATGAGGAAGAGAGAGGAAAAGGAGAGAGGAAGAGGAGAGAGGAGGAAGAGAGAGGAGGAAGAGAGAGGAGGAAGAGAGAGGAGGAAGAGAGAGGAAGAGGAGAGAGGAGGAAGAGATAGAAAGAAGTGTGAGGAGGTAGAGAGACAAGGATGAGAGAGGAGCAAGAGTGAGGACGAAGAGACAGGAAGAGGAGAGAAGAGGAAGAGAGAGGAGGAAGAGAGAGGAGGAAGAGAGAGGAGGAAGAGAGAGGAAGAGGATAGAGAAAGAGGAGAGAGGAGGAAGATTGCGGTGGAAGAGGGAGGAGGAAGAGAGTGGAAAAAGAGAGAGGAGGAAGAGAGAGGAAGAGCAGAGAGGAGGAAGAGAGAGGAGGAAGAGAGAAGAAGAGGAGAGAGGAGGAAGATTGTGTTGGAGGAGAGTGGAGGAAGGGAGAGGAGAAAGAGAGAGGAGGAAGAGAGAGGAGGAAGAGACAGGAAGAGGAGAGAAGAGGAAGAGAGAGGAGGAAGAGAGAGGAGGAAGAGAGAGGAAGAGGATAGAGGAAGAGGAGAGAGGAGGAAGAGAGAGGTGGAAGAGGAGGAGGAAGAGATGAACAAGAGAGAGGAGGAAGAGAGAGGAGGAGGAGAGAGGAAGAGGACAGAGGAGGAGGAGAAACAAGGAAGAGAGAGGAGGAAGAGAGAGGAGGAAGAGAGAGGAGGAAGAGAGAGGAGGAAGTGAGAGGAGGATGAGAGAGGAGGTTGAGAGAGGAGGAAGATAGAGGAAGAGGAGTGAGGAGGAGGAGAGAGGAGGAAGAGAGCGGAGGAAGTGTGAGGAGGAAGAGAGAGGAAGAGGGGAGAGGAGGAGGAGAGAGATGGAAGAGAGAGGCGGAAGAGAGAGGAAGAAGAGAGAGGAGGAAGAGAGAGTAGGAAAAGAGAGGAGGAAGAGAGAGAAGGAAGAGAAAGGAAGAGCAGAGTGGAGGAAGAGAGAGGAGGAAGAGACATAAAGAAGAGAGAGGAAGAGGAGAGAGGAGGAATTGAGAGTACGAATAGAGAGGAGGAAGAGAGAGGAGGAAGAGAGAGGTGGAAGAGAGAGGAGGAAGATAGAGGAGGCAGAGAGAGGAGGAAGAGAGAGAAAGAAGAGAGATGAGGAAGAGAGAGGAAAAGGAGAGAGGAAGAGGAGAGAGGAGGAAGAGAGAGGAGGAAGAGAGAGGAGGAAGAGAGAGGAGGAAGAGAGAGGAGGAAGAGAGAGGAAGAGGAGAGAGGAGGAAGAGATAGGAAGAAGTGTGAGGAGGTAGAGAGACAAGGATGAGAGAGGAGCAAGAGTGAGGACGAAGAGACAGGAAGAGGAGAGAAGAGGAAGAGAGAGGAGGAAGACAGAGGAGGAAGAGAGAGGAGGAAGAGAGAGGAAGAGGATAGAGAAAGAGGAGAGAGGAGGAAGATTGCGGTGGAAGAGAGAGGAGGAAGAGAGTGGAAAAAGAGAGAGGAGGAAGAGAGAGGAAGAGCAGAGAGGAGGAAGAGAGAGGAGGAAGAGAGAAGAAGAGGAGAGAGGAGGAAGACTGTGTTGGAGGAGAGTGGAGGAAGGGAGAGGAGAAAGAGAGAGGAGGAAGAGAGAGGAGGAAGAGACAGAAAGAGGAGAGAAGAGGAAGAGAGAGGAGGAAGAGAGAGGAGGAAGAGAGAGGAAGAGAAGATGGAAGGAAGAGAGAGGAGGATGAGAGAGGAGGAAGAGAGAGGAGGAAGAGTAAGGAAGAGGAGAGAGGAGGAAGAGGGAGGAGGAAGAGAGATAAAGGAGAGGAAGAGGAGAGAGGAGGAATTGAGAGGAGGAAGAGAGAGGAAGAAGAGAGAGGAGGAAGAGAGAAGAAGACGAGAGAGGAGGAATATTGTGTTGGAAGAGATTGGAGGAAGAGAGAGGAAGAAGAGAGAGGAGGAAGAGAGAGGAGGAAAAGACAGGAAGAGGAGAGAAGAGGAAGAGAGAGAAGGAACAGGGAGGAGGAAGAGAGAGGAGGAGGAGAGAGGAGGAAGTGATAGGAGCAAGAGTGAGGAGGAAGAGATATGAGGATGAGAGAGGAGGAAGAGTGAGGAGGAAGAGAGAGGAATAGGAGAGAAGAGGAAGAGAGAGGAGGAAGAGAGAGGAGGAAGAGAGAGGAGGAAGAGAGAGGAAGAGGATAGAGAAAGAGGAGAGAGGAGGAAGATTGCGGTGGAAGAGAGAGGAGGAAGAGATGAACAAGAGAGAGGAGGAAGAGAGAGGAGGAGGAGAGAGGAAGAGGACAGAGGAGGAGGAGAAACAAGGAAGAGAGAGGAGGAAGAGACAGGAAGAGGAGAGAAGAGGAAGAGAGAGGAGGAACAGGGAGGATGAAGAGATAGGAGGAAGAGAGAGGAGGATGAGAGAGGAGGAAGATAGAGGAAGAGGAGTGAGGAGGAGGAGAGAGGAGGAAGAGAGCGGAGGAAGAGTGAGGAGGAAGAGAGAGGAAGAGGGGAGAGGAGGAGGAGAGAGGAGGAATAGAGAGGAGGAAGAGAGAGGAGGATGAGAGATCAGGACGATAGATGAGGAAGAGAGAGGAGGAAGAGAGAGGAGGAAGAGAGACGAGGATGAGAGAGGAGCAAGAGTGAGGAGGAAGAGAGAGGAAGAGGAGAGAAGAGGAAGAGAGAGGAGGAAGAGAGAGGAGGAGGAGAGAGGAGGAAGAGAGCGGAGGAAGAGTGAGGAGGAAGAGAGAGGAAGAGGGGAGAGGAGGAGGAGAGAGGAGGAAGAGAGAGGCGGAAGAGAGAGTAAGAAGAGAGAGGAGGAAGAGAGAGTAGGAAAAGAGAGGAGGAAGAGAGAGAAGGAAGAGACATAAAGAAGAGAGAGGAAGAGGAGAGAGGAGGAATTGAGAGGACGAATAGAGAGGAGGAAGAGAGAGGAGGAAGAGAGAGGTGGAAGACAGAGGAGGAAGATAGAGGAGGAAGAGAGAGGAGGAAGAGAGAGTAAGAAGAGAGATGAGGAAGAGAGAGGAAAAGGAGAGAGGAAGAGGAGAGAGGAGGAAGAGAGAGGAGGAAGAGAGAGGAGGAAGAGAGAGGAGGAAGAGAGAGGAAGAGGAGAGAGGAGGAAGAGATAGAAAGAAGTGTGAGGAGGTAGAGAGACAAGGATGAGAGAGGAGCAAGAGTGAGGACGAAGAGACAGGAAGAGGAGAGAAGAGGAAGAGAGAGGAGGAAGAGAGAGGAGGAAGAGAGAGGAGGAAGAGAGAGGAAGAGGATAGAGAAAGAGGAGAGAGGAGGAAGATTGCGGTGGAAGAGGGAGGAGGAAGAGAGTGGAAAAAGAGAGAGGAGGAAGAGAGAGGAAGAGCAGAGAGGAGGAAGAGAGAGGAGGAAGAGAGAAGAAGAGGAGAGAGGAGGAAGATTGTGTTGGAGGAGAGTGGAGGAAGGGAGAGGAGAAAGAGAGAGGAGGAAGAGAGAGGAGGAAGAGACAGGAAGAGGAGAGAAGAGGAAGAGAGAGGAGGAAGAGAGAGGAGGAAGAGAGAGGAAGAGGATAGAGGAAGAGGAGAGAGGAGGAAGAGAGAGGTGGAAGAGGAGGAGGAAGAGATGAACAAGAGAGAGGAGGAAGAGAGAGGAGGAGGAGAGAGGAAGAGGACAGAGGAGGAGGAGAAACAAGGAAGAGAGAGGAGGAAGAGAGAGGAGGAAGAGAGAGGAGGAAGAGAGAGGAGGAAGTGAGAGGAGGATGAGAGAGGAGGTTGAGAGAGGAGGAAGATAGAGGAAGAGGAGTGAGGAGGAGGAGAGAGGAGGAAGAGAGCGGAGGAAGTGTGAGGAGGAAGAGAGAGGAAGAGGGGAGAGGAGGAGGAGAGAGATGGAAGAGAGAGGCGGAAGAGAGAGGAAGAAGAGAGAGGAGGAAGAGAGAGTAGGAAAAGAGAGGAGGAAGAGAGAGAAGGAAGAGAAAGGAAGAGCAGAGTGGAGGAAGAGAGAGGAGGAAGAGACATAAAGAAGAGAGAGGAAGAGGAGAGAGGAGGAATTGAGAGTACGAATAGAGAGGAGGAAGAGAGAGGAGGAAGAGAGAGGTGGAAGAGAGAGGAGGAAGATAGAGGAGGCAGAGAGAGGAGGAAGAGAGAGAAAGAAGAGAGATGAGGAAGAGAGAGGAAAAGGAGAGAGGAAGAGGAGAGAGGAGGAAGAGAGAGGAGGAAGAGAGAGGAGGAAGAGAGAGGAGGAAGAGAGAGGAGGAAGAGAGAGGAAGAGGAGAGAGGAGGAAGAGATAGGAAGAAGTGTGAGGAGGTAGAGAGACAAGGATGAGAGAGGAGCAAGAGTGAGGACGAAGAGACAGGAAGAGGAGAGAAGAGGAAGAGAGAGGAGGAAGACAGAGGAGGAAGAGAGAGGAGGAAGAGAGAGGAAGAGGATAGAGAAAGAGGAGAGAGGAGGAAGATTGCGGTGGAAGAGAGAGGAGGAAGAGAGTGGAAAAAGAGAGAGGAGGAAGAGAGAGGAAGAGCAGAGAGGAGGAAGAGAGAGGAGGAAGAGAGAAGAAGAGGAGAGAGGAGGAAGACTGTGTTGGAGGAGAGTGGAGGAAGGGAGAGGAGAAAGAGAGAGGAGGAAGAGAGAGGAGGAAGAGACAGAAAGAGGAGAGAAGAGGAAGAGAGAGGAGGAAGAGAGAGGAGGAAGAGAGAGGAAGAGAAGATGGAAGGAAGAGAGAGGAGGATGAGAGAGGAGGAAGAGAGAGGAGGAAGAGTAAGGAAGAGGAGAGAGGAGGAAGAGGGAGGAGGAAGAGAGATAAAGGAGAGGAAGAGGAGAGAGGAGGAATTGAGAGGAGGAAGAGAGAGGAAGAAGAGAGAGGAGGAAGAGAGAAGAAGACGAGAGAGGAGGAATATTGTGTTGGAAGAGATTGGAGGAAGAGAGAGGAAGAAGAGAGAGGAGGAAGAGAGAGGAGGAAAAGACAGGAAGAGGAGAGAAGAGGAAGAGAGAGAAGGAACAGGGAGGAGGAAGAGAGAGGAGGAGGAGAGAGGAGGAAGTGATAGGAGCAAGAGTGAGGAGGAAGAGATATGAGGATGAGAGAGGAGGAAGAGTGAGGAGGAAGAGAGAGGAATAGGAGAGAAGAGGAAGAGAGAGGAGGAAGAGAGAGGAGGAAGAGAGAGGAGGAAGAGAGAGGAAGAGGATAGAGAAAGAGGAGAGAGGAGGAAGATTGCGGTGGAAGAGAGAGGAGGAAGAGATGAACAAGAGAGAGGAGGAAGAGAGAGGAGGAGGAGAGAGGAAGAGGACAGAGGAGGAGGAGAAACAAGGAAGAGAGAGGAGGAAGAGACAGGAAGAGGAGAGAAGAGGAAGAGAGAGGAGGAACAGGGAGGATGAAGAGATAGGAGGAAGAGAGAGGAGGATGAGAGAGGAGGAAGATAGAGGAAGAGGAGTGAGGAGGAGGAGAGAGGAGGAAGAGAGCGGAGGAAGAGTGAGGAGGAAGAGAGAGGAAGAGGGGAGAGGAGGAGGAGAGAGGAGGAATAGAGAGGAGGAAGAGAGAGGAGGATGAGAGATCAGGACGATAGATGAGGAAGAGAGAGGAGGAAGAGAGAGGAGGAAGAGAGACGAGGATGAGAGAGGAGCAAGAGTGAGGAGGAAGAGAGAGGAAGAGGAGAGAAGAGGAAGAGAGAGGAGGAAGAGAGAGGAGGAGGAGAGAGGAGGAAGAGAGCGGAGGAAGAGTGAGGAGGAAGAGAGAGGAAGAGGGGAGAGGAGGAGGAGAGAGGAGGAAGAGAGAGGCGGAAGAGAGAGTAAGAAGAGAGAGGAGGAAGAGAGAGTAGGAAAAGAGAGGAGGAAGAGAGAGAAGGAAGAGACATAAAGAAGAGAGAGGAAGAGGAGAGAGGAGGAATTGAGAGGACGAATAGAGAGGAGGAAGAGAGAGGAGGAAGAGAGAGGTGGAAGACAGAGGAGGAAGATAGAGGAGGAAGAGAGAGGAGGAAGAGAGAGTAAGAAGAGAGATGAGGAAGAGAGAGGAAAAGGAGAGAGGAAGAGGAGAGAGGAGGAAGAGAGAGGAGGAAGAGAGAGGAGGAAGAGAGAGGAGGAAGAGAGAGGAAGAGGAGAGAGGAGGAAGAGATAGAAAGAAGTGTGAGGAGGTAGAGAGACAAGGATGAGAGAGGAGCAAGAGTGAGGACGAAGAGACAGGAAGAGGAGAGAAGAGGAAGAGAGAGGAGGAAGAGAGAGGAGGAAGAGAGAGGAGGAAGAGAGAGGAAGAGGATAGAGAAAGAGGAGAGAGGAGGAAGATTGCGGTGGAAGAGGGAGGAGGAAGAGAGTGGAAAAAGAGAGAGGAGGAAGAGAGAGGAAGAGCAGAGAGGAGGAAGAGAGAGGAGGAAGAGAGAAGAAGAGGAGAGAGGAGGAAGATTGTGTTGGAGGAGAGTGGAGGAAGGGAGAGGAGAAAGAGAGAGGAGGAAGAGAGAGGAGGAAGAGACAGGAAGAGGAGAGAAGAGGAAGAGAGAGGAGGAAGAGAGAGGAGGAAGAGAGAGGAAGAGGATAGAGGAAGAGGAGAGAGGAGGAAGAGAGAGGTGGAAGAGGAGGAGGAAGAGATGAACAAGAGAGAGGAGGAAGAGAGAGGAGGAGGAGAGAGGAAGAGGACAGAGGAGGAGGAGAAACAAGGAAGAGAGAGGAGGAAGAGAGAGGAGGAAGAGAGAGGAGGAAGAGAGAGGAGGAAGTGAGAGGAGGATGAGAGAGGAGGTTGAGAGAGGAGGAAGATAGAGGAAGAGGAGTGAGGAGGAGGAGAGAGGAGGAAGAGAGCGGAGGAAGTGTGAGGAGGAAGAGAGAGGAAGAGGGGAGAGGAGGAGGAGAGAGATGGAAGAGAGAGGCGGAAGAGAGAGGAAGAAGAGAGAGGAGGAAGAGAGAGTAGGAAAAGAGAGGAGGAAGAGAGAGAAGGAAGAGAAAGGAAGAGCAGAGTGGAGGAAGAGAGAGGAGGAAGAGAGAGGAAGAGGAGAGAAGACGAAGAGAGAGGAGGAAGAGAGAGGAGGAAGAGAGAGGAGGAGGAGAGAGGAGGAAGAGATTGGAAGAAGAGTGAGGAGGAAGAGAGACAAGGATGAGAGAGGAGCAAGAGTGTGGACGAAGAGACAGGAAGAGGAGAGAAGAGGAAGAGAGAGGAGGAAGAGAGTGGAAGATGATAGAGAAAGAGGAGAGAGGAGGAAGATAGCCGTGGAAGAGAGAGGAGGAAGAGAGAGGAAAAAGAGAGAGGAAGAAGAGAGAGGAAGAGCAGAGAGGAGGAAGAGAGAGGAGGAAGAGAGAAGAAGAGGAGAGAGGAGGAAGAGAGAGGAGGAAGAGAGAGGAGGAAGAGAGACGAGGATTAGAGAGGAGGAAGAGAGAGGAGGAAGAGAGAGGAAGAGGAGAGAGGAGGAAAAGAGAGGAGGAAGAGAGAGGAGCATGAGAGAGGAGGAAGAGAGAGGAGGAAGAGAGAGGAGGAAGAGAGAGGAGGAAGAGAGAGGAAGATCAGAGAGGAGGAAGAGAGAGGAGGAAGAGAGAGGACGAAGACAGAGGAAGAGGAGTGAGGAGGAGGAGAGAGGAGGAAGAGAGATGAGGAACAGAGAGGAGGAAGAGAGAGGAGGAATAGAGAGGAAGAGGAGAGAGGAGGAATAGAGAGGAGGAAGAGAAAGGAGGAAGAGAGAGGAGGAAGAGAGAGGAGGAAGAGAGAGGAGGAAGAGAGAGGATGAGGAGAGAGGAGGAAGAGAGAGGAGGAATAGAGAGGAAGAGGAGAGAGGAGGAATAGAGAGGAGGAAGAGAAAGGAGGAAGAGAGAGGAGGAAGACAGAGGAGGAAGAGAGAGGAGGAAGAGAGGAGGAGGAGAGAGGTGGAAGAGAGAGGAGGAAGAGAGAGGAAGAGATGAGGAAGACAGAGGAGGAAGAGCCACGAAGAAGAGAGAGGAGGAACAGAGAGGAGGAGGAGAGGGGAGGAAGAGAGAGGAAGAAGAGAGAGGAGGAAGAGAGAGGATGAGGAGAGATGAGGAAGAGAGAGAAGGAAGATAGAGGAGGATGATAGAGGAGGAATAGAGAGGAGGAAGAGAGAGGAAGAGGAGAATGGTGGAGGAGAGAGGAGGAGGAGAGAGGAAGAAGAGAGATGACGAACAGAGAGGAGGAAGAGAGAGGAGGATGAGAGAGGAGGAAGAGAAAGGAAGAGAGAGAGAGGATGAGGAGAGAGGAGGAAGAGAGAGGAGGAATAGAGAGGAAGAGGAGAGAGGAGGAAGATTGTTTTGGAAGAGAGAGGAGGAAGGGAGAGGAGGAAGATAGAGGAGGAAGAGAGAGGAGGAAGAGACAGGAAGAGGAGAGAAGAGGAAGAGAGAGGAGGAAGAGAGAAGAAGAGGAGAGAGGAGGAAGATTGTTTTGGAATAGAGTGGAGGAAGGGAGAGGAGGAAGATAGAGGAGGAAGAGAGAGGAGGAAGAGACAGGAAGAGGAGAGAAGAGGAAGAGAGAGGAGGAAGAGTGAGGAGGAAGAGAGAGGAGGATGAGAGAGGAGGATGGGAGAGGAGGAAGGTAGAGGAAGAGGAGTGAGGAGGAGGATAGAGGAGAAAGAGAGGAGGAAGAGAGAGGAGGAAGAGTGAGGAGGAAGAGAGATGAGGAGGTTAGAGGAGGAAGAGAGAGGAGGAAGATAGAGGAGGAAGAGAGAAGAAGAGAAGAGGAAGATTGTGTTGGAAGAGAGTGGAGGAAAAGAGAGGAGGAAGTCAGAGGAAGAGGAGAGAGGAGGAAGCGATAGGAAGAAGAGTGAGGAGGAAGAGAGACGAGGATGAGAGAGGAGCAAGAGTGAGGAGGAAGAGAGAGGAAGAGGCCAGAAGAGGAAGAGAGAGGAAGAAGAGAGAAGAGGAAGAGAGAGGAGGAAGAGAGAGGAAGAGGATAGAGGAAGAGGAGAGAGGAGGAAGAGAGACTTGGAACAGAGGAGGAATAGAGTGGAGGAAGAGAGAGGAAGAGGAGAGAGGAGGATGAGAGAGGAGGAAGAGAGACGAGGATGAGAGAGGCGGAAGAGAGAGGAGGAAGATAGAGGAAAAAGAGAGAGGAGCAAGAGAGAGGAGGAAGAGAGAGGAGGAAGAGAGAGGAGGAGGAGAGAGGAGGAAGAGAGCGGAGGAAGAGTGAGGAGGAAGAGAGAGGAAGAGGGGAGAGGAGGAGTAGGAGAGATGAAAAAGAGAGAGGAGGAAGAGAGAGAAGGAAGAGACATAAAGAAGAGAGAGGAAGAGGAGAGAGGAGGAATTGAGAGGACGAAGAGAGAGGAGGAAGAGAGAGGAGGAAGAGAGAGGAGGAAGAGACAGGAGGAGGAGAGAAGAGGAAGAGAGAGGAGGAAGAGAGAGGAGGCAGAGAGAGGAAGAGGAGAGAGGAGGAATTGAGAGGAGGAAGAGAGAGGAGGAAGAGAGAGGAGGAAGAGAGACGAGGATGAGAGAGGAGGAAGAGAGAGGAGGAAGAGAGAGGACGAAGACAGAGGAAGAGGAGTGAGGAGGAGGAGAGAGGAGGAAGAGAGATGAGGAACAGAGAGGAGGAAGAGGGAGGAGGAGGAGAGTGGAGGAAGAGAGAGGAGGAAGAGAGAGGATGAGGAGAGAGGAGGAAGAGAGAGGAGGAATAGAGAGGAAGAGGAGAGAGGAGGAATAGAGAGGAGGAAGAGAAAGGAGGAAGAGAGAGGAGGAAGAGAGAGGAGGAAGAGAGAGGAGGAAGAGAGGAGGAGGAGAGAGGTGGAAGAGAGAGGAGGAAGAGAGAGGAAGAGATGAGGAAGACAGAGGAGGAAGAGCCACGAAGAAGAGAGAGGAGGAACAGAGAGGAGGAGGAGAGGGGAGGATGATAGAGGAGGAATAGAGAGGAGGAAGAGAGAGGAAGAGGAGAATGGTGGAGGAGAGAGGAGGAGGAGAGAGGAAGAAGAGAGATGACGAACAGAGAGGAGGAAGAGAGAGGAGGATGAGAGAGGAGGAAGAGAAAGGAAGAGAGAGAGAGGATGAGGAGAGAGGAGGAAGAGAGAGGAGGAATAGAGAGGAAGAGGAGAGAGGAGGAAGATTGTTTTGGAAGAGAGTGGAGGAAGGGAGAGGAGGAAGATAGAGGAGGAAGAGAGAGGAGGAAGAGACAGGAAGAGGAGAGAAGAGGAAGAGAGAGGAGGAAGAGAGAAGAAGAGGAGAGAGGAGGAAGATTGTTTTGGAATAGAGTGGAGGAAGGGAGAGGAGGAAGATAGAGGAGGAAGAGAGAGGAGGAAGAGACAGGAAGAGGAGAGAAGAGGAAGAGAGAGGAGGAGGAGTGAGGAGGAAGAGAGAGGAAGAGGAGAGAGGAGGAAGAGAGAAGAGGAAGAGAGAGGAGGATGAGAGAGGAGGATGAGAGAGGAGGAAGATAGAGGAAGAGGAGTGAGGAGGAGGATAGAGGAGAAAGAGAGAAGAGGAAGAGAGAGGAGGAAGAGTGAGGAGGAAGAGAGATGAGGAGGTTAGAGGAGGAAGAGAGAGGGGGAAGAGAGAGGAGGAAGAGAGACGAGGATGAGAGAGGAGCAAGAGTGAGGAGGAAGAGAGAGGAAGAGGAGAGAAGAGGAAGAGATAGGAGGAAGATAGAGGAGGAAGAGAGAGGAGGAATAGAGTGGAAGAGGATAGAGGAAGAGGAGAGAGGAGGAAGATAGCGGTGGAAGAGAGAGGAGGAAGAGAGAGGAAGAAGAGAGAGGAGGAAGAGAGTGGAAGAGCAGAGAGGAGGAAGAGAGAGGAGGAAGAGTGAGGAGGAAGAGACAGGAAGAGGAGAGAAGAGGAAGAAAGAGGAGGAAAAGTGAGGAGGAAGAGAGAGGAAGAGGAGAGAGGAGGAAGAGAGAGGAGGAAGAGAGAGGAGGATGAGAGAGGAGGATGGGAGAGGAGGAAGGTAGAGGAAGAGGAGTGAGGAGGAGGATAGAGGAGAAAGAGAGGAGGAAGAGAGAGGAGGAAGAGTGAGGAGGAAGAGAGATGAGGAGGTTAGAGGAGGAAGAGAGAGGAGGAAGATAGAGGAGGAAGAGAGAAGAAGAGGAGAGAAGAGGAAGATTGTGTTGGAAGAGAGTGGAGGAAAAGAGAGGAGGAAGTCAGAGGAGGAGGAGAGAGGAGGAAGCGATAGGAAGAAGAGTGAGGAGGAAGAGAGACGAGGATGAGAGAGGAGCAAGAGTGAGGAGGAAGAGAGAGGAAGAGGCCAGAAGAGGAAGAGAGAGGAAGAAGAGAGAAGAGGAAGAGAGAGGAGGAAGAGAGAGGAAGAGGATAGAGGAAGAGGAGAGAGGAGGAAGAGAGACTTGGAACAGAGGAGGAATAGAGTGGAGGAAGAGAGAGGAAGAGGAGAGAGGAGGATGAGAGAGGAGGAAGAGAGAGGAGGAGGAGAGAGGAGGAAGAGAGCGGAGGAAGAGTGAGGAGGAAGAGAGAGGAAGAGGGGAGAGGAGGAGTAGGAGAGATGAAAAAGAGAGAGGAGGAAGAGAGAGAAGGAAGAGACATAAAGAAGAGAGAGGAAGAGGAGAGAGGAGGAATTGAGAGGACGAAGAGAGAGGAGGAAGAGAGAGGAGGAAGAGAGAGGAGGAAGAGACAGGAGGAGGAGAGAAGAGGAAGAGAGAGGAGGAAGAGAGAGGAGGCAGAGAGAGGAAGAGGAGAGAGGAGGAATTGAGAGGAGGAAGAGAGAGGAGGAAGAGAGAGGAGGAAGATAGAAGAAGAGGAGAGAGGAGGAAGAATGTGTTGGAAGAGAGTGGAGGAAGAGAGAGGAGGAAGAGAGAGGAGGAAGAGAGAGGAAGAGGAGAGAGGAGGAGGAGAAAGGAGGAAGAGACAGGAAGAGGAGAGAGGAGGAAGAGAGATGAGGAAGAGAGAGGAGGATGAGAGAGGAGGAAGATAGAAGAAGAGGAGTGAGGAGGAGGAGAGAGGAGGAAGAGACAGGAGCAAGAGTGAGTAGGAAGAGAGATGAGGAGGATAGAGGAGGAAGAGAGAGGAGGAAGAGAGAGGATGAAGAGTGAGGACGAAGAGAGAGGAAGAGGACAGAAGAGGAAGACAGAGGAGGAAGAGAGATGAAGAGGAGAGAGGAGGAAGAGAGAGGAGGAAGAGAGACGAGGATGAGAGAGGAGGAAGAGAGAGGAGGAAGAGAGAGGAGGAGGAGAGAGGAAGAGGACAGAGGATGAGGAGAAACGAGGAAGAGAGAGGAGGAAGAGAGAGCAAGAAGAGAGAGGAGGAAGAGAGAGGAAGAGGAGAGAGGAGGAAGAGAGAGTAGGAAGAGAGAGAAGGATGAGAGTGGAGGATGAGAGAGGAGGAAGATAGAGGAAGACAAGTGAGGAGGAGGAGAGAGGAGGAAGAGAGAGGAGCAACTGTGAGGAGGAAGAGAGATGAGGAGGAGAGAGGAGGAAGAGAGAGGAGGAAGAGTGAGGACGAAGAGAGAGGAAGAGGAGAGAAGAGGAAGAGAGAGGAGGAAGAGAGAGGAGGAAGAGAGAGGAAGAAGAGAGTGGAAGAGGATAGAGGAAGAGGAGAGAGGAGGAAGATAGCGGTGGAAGAGAGAGGAGGAAGAGAGAGGAAGAAGAGAGAGGAGGAAGAGAGAGGAAGAGCAGAGAGGAGGAAGAGAGAGGAGGAAGAGTGAGGAGGAAGATACAAGAAGAGGAGAGAAGAGGAAGAGAGAGGAGGAAGAGTGAGGAGGAAGAGAGAGGAAGAGGAGAGAGGAGGAAGAGAGAGGAGGAAGAGAGAGGAGGATGAGAGAGGCGGATGAGAGAGGAGGAAGGTAGAGGAAGAGGAGTGAGGAGGAGGATAGATGAGAAAGAGAGAGGAGGAAGAGAGAGGAGTAAGAGTGAGGAGGAAGAGAGATGAGGAGGTTAGAGGAGGAAGAGAGAGGAGGAAGATAGAGGAGGAAGAGAGACGAGGATGAGAGAGGAGCAAGAGTGAGGAGGAAGAGAGAGGAAAGGAGAGAAGAGGAACAGAGTGGAGGAAGAGAGAGGAGGAAGAGAGAGGAAGAGGAGAGAGGAGGAAGAGAGAGGAGGAAGAGAGAGGAGGAAGAGAGAGGAGGAAGAGAGTGGAGGAAGAGTGAGGAGGGAGAGAGAGGAAGAGGGGAGAGGAGGAGGAGAGAGGAGGAAGATAGAGGAAGAGGAGAGAGAAGGAAGAGAGGGGAGGAAGAGAGAGGAGGAAGAGAGAGGAGGACGAGGGAGGAGGAAGAGAGATAAAGGACAGGAAGAGGAGAGAGGAGGAATTGAGAGGAGGAAGAGAGAGGAGGACGATAGAGGAGGAAGAGAGAAGAAGAGGAGAGAGGAGGAAGATTGTGTTCGAAGAGAGTGGAGGAAAAGAGAGGAGGAAGACAGAGGAGGAGGAGAGAGGAGGAAGCGATAGGAAGAAGAGTGAGGAGGAAGAGAGACGAGGATGAGAGAGGACCAAGAGTGAGGAGGAAGAGTGAGGAAGAGGCCAGAAGAGGAAGAGAGAGGAGGAAGAGAGAGGAGGAAGAGAGAGGAGGAAGAGAGAGGAAGAGGATAGAGGAAGAGGAGAGAGGAGGAAGAGAGACTTGGAAGAGAGGAGGAATAGAGTGGAGGAAGGGAGAGGAAGAGGAGAGAGGAGGATGAGAGAGGAGGAAGAGAGAGGAGGAAGATAGAGGAAAAAGGGAGAGGAGGAAGAGAGAGGAGGAAGAGAGAGGAGGAAGAGAGAGGAGGAGGAGAGAGGAGGAAGAGAGAGGAGGAAGAGTGAGGAGGAAGAGAGAGGAAGAGGGGAGAGGAGGAGTAGGAGAGATGAAAAAGACAGAGGAGGAAGAGAGAGAAGGAAGAGAAAGTAAGAGCAGAGAGGAGGAAGAGAGAGGAGGAAGAGACATAAAGAAGAGAGAGGAAGAGGAGAGAGGAGGAATTGAGAGGACGAAGAGAGAGGAGGAAGAGAGAGGAGGAAGAGAGAGGAGGAAGAGACAGGAAGAGGAGAGAAGAGGAAGAGAGAGGACAAGAGAGAGGAGGCAGAGAGAGGAAGAGGAGAGAGGAGGAATTGCGAGGAGGAAGAGAGAGGAGGAAGAGAGAGGAGGAAGAGAGAGGAGGAAGATAGAAGAAGAGGAGAGAGGAGGAAGAATGTGTTGGAAGAGAGTGGAGGAACAGAGAGGAGGAAGAGAGAGGAGGAAGAGAGAGGAAGAGGAGAGAGCAGGAGGAGAAAGGAGGAAGAGACAGGAAGAGGAGAGAGGAGGAAGAGAGATGAGTAAGAGAGAGGAGGATGAGAGAGGAGGATGAGAGAGGAGGAAGATAGAGGAAGAGGAGTGAGGTGGAGGAGAGAGGAGGAAGAGACAGGAGCAAGAGTGAGTAGGAAGAGAGATGCGGAGGATAGAGGAGGAAGAGAGAGGAGGAAGAGAGAGGAGGAAGAGAGAGGAGGAAGAGAGACTAGGATGAGAGAGGAGCAAGAGTGAGGAGGAAGAGAGAGGAAGAGGAGTGAGGAGGAGGAGAGAGGAGGAAGAGACAGGAGCAAGAGTGAGTAGGAAGAGAGATGAGGAGGATAGAGGAGGAAGAGAGAGGAGGAAGAGAGAGGAGGAAGAGACAGGAGGAAGATAGAGGAGGAGGAGAGAGGAGGAGGAGAGAGGAGGAAGAGAGAGGAGGAAGAGAGAGGAGGAAGAGAGAGGAGGAAGAGAGAGGAGGAAGAGAGATGAGGAGGTTAGATGAGGAAGAGAGAGGGGGAAGAGAGAGGAGGAAGAGAGACGAGGATGAGAGAGGAGCAAGAGTGAGGATGAAGAGACAGGAAGAGGAGACAAGAGGAAGAGAGAGGAGGAAGAGAGAGGAGGAAGAGAGAGGAAGAGGAGAGAGGAGGAAGAGAGAGGATGAAGACAGAGGAGGAGGAGAGAGGAGGAAGAGAGCGGAGGAAGAGTGAGGAGGAAGAGAGAGGAAGAGGGGAGAGGAGCAGAAGAGAGGAGAAAGAGAGAGGCGGAAGCGAGAGGAAGAAGAGAGAGGAGGAAGATAGAGTAGGAAGACAGAGGAGGAAGAGAGAGGAGGAAGAGAGAGGAAGAGAAGAAAGGAGGAGTAGGATAGATGAAAAAGATAGAGGAGGAAGAGAGAGAAGGAAGAGAAAGGAAGAGCAGATAGGAGGAAGAGAGAGGAGGAAGAGACATAAAGAAGAGAGCGGAAGATAAGAGAGGAGGAATTGAGAGGATGAAGAGAGAGGAGGAAGAGAGAGGAGGAAGAGAGAAGAAGAGGAGAGAGGAGGAAGATTGTGTTGGAAGAGAGTGGAGGAAGAGAGAGGAGGAAGAGAGAGGAGGAAGAGACAGGAAGAGGAGAGAAGAGGAAGAGAGAGGAGGAACAGGGAGGAGGAAGAGAGAGGAGGAGGAGAGAGGAGGAAGTGATAGGAGGAAGAGGGAGGAGGAAGAGAGACGACGATGAGAGAGGAGCAAGAGTGAGGAGGAAGAGAGAGGAAGAGGAGAGAGGAGGAGGAGAAAGGAGGAAGAGATAGGAAGAGGAGAGAGGAGGAAGAGAGATGAGGAAGAGAGAGGAGGAGGAGAGAGGAGGAAGAGACAGGAGCAAGAGTGAGGAGGAAGAGAGATGAGGAGGATAGAGGAGGAAGAGAGAGGAGGAAGAGAGAGGAGGAAGAGAGAGGAGGAAGAGAGTCGAGGATGAGAGAGGAGCAAGAGTGAGGAGGAAGGGAGAGGAAGATGAGAGAAGAGGAAGAGAGAGGAGGAAGAGAGAGGAGGAAGAGAGAGGAGGAAGAGAGAGGAAGAGGATAGAGGAAGAGGAGAGAGGAGGAAGAGAGACTTGGAAGAGAGGAGGAATAGAGTGGAGGAAGGGAGAGGAAGAGGAGAGAGGAGGATGAGAGAGCAGGAAGAGAGAGGAGGAAGATAGAGGAAAAAGGGAGAGGAGGAAGAGAGAGGAGGAAGAGAGAGGAGGAAGAGAGAGGAGGAGGAGAGAGGAGGAAGAGAGAGGAGGAAGAGTGAGGAGGAAGAGAGAGGAAGAGGGGAGAGGAGGAGTAGGAGAGATGAAAAAGACAGAGGAGGAAGAGAGAGAAGGAAGAGAAAGGAAGAGCAGAGAGGAGGAAGAGAGAGGAGGAAGAGACATAAAGAAGAGAGAGGAAGAGGAGAGAGGAGGAATTGAGAGGACGAAGAGAGAGGAGGAAGAGAGAGGAGGAAGAGAGAGGAGGAAGAGACAGGAAGAGGAGAGAAGAGGAAGAGAGAGGACAAGAGAGAGGAGGCAGAGAGAGGAAGAGGAGAGAGGAGGAATTGCGAGGAGGAAGAGAGAGGAGGAAGAGAGAGGAGGAAGAGAGAGGAGGAAGATAGAAGAAGAGGAGAGAGGAGGAAGAATGTGTTGGAAGAGAGTGGAGGAACAGAGAGGAGGAAGAGAGAGGAGGAAGAGAGAGGAAGAGGAGAGAGCAGGAGGAGAAAGGAGGAAGAGACAGGAAGAGGAGAGAGGAGGAAGAGAGATGAGTAAGAGAGAGGAGGATGAGAGAGGAGGATGAGAGAGGAGGAAGATAGAGGAAGAGGAGTGAGGTGGAGGAGAGAGGAGGAAGAGACAGGAGCAAGAGTGAGTAGGAAGAGAGATGAGAAGGATAGAGGAGGAAGAGAGAGGAGGAAGAGAGAGGAGGAAGAGAGAGGAGGAAGAGAGACTAGGATGAGAGAGGAGCAAGAGTGAGGAGGAAGAGAGAGGAAGAGGAGTGAGGAGGAGGAGAGAGGAGGAAGAGACAGGAGCAAGAGTGAGTAGGAAGAGAGATGAGGAGGATAGAGGAGGAAGAGAGAGGAGGAAGAGAGAGGAGGAAGAGACAGGAAGAGGAGAGAAGAGGAAGAGAGAGGAGGAGGAGTGAGGAGGAAGAGAGAGGAAGAGGAGAGAGGAGGAAGAGAGAAGAGGAAGAGAGAGGAGGATGAGAGAGGAGGATGAGAGAGGAGGAAGATAGAGGAAGAGGAGTGAGGAGGAGGATAGAGGAGAAAGAGAGAAGAGGAAGAGAGAGGAGGAAGAGTGAGGAGGAAGAGAGATGAGGAGGTTAGAGGAGGAAGAGAGAGGGGGAAGAGAGAGGAGGAAGAGAGACGAGGATGAGAGAGGAGCAAGAGTGAGGAGGAAGAGAGAGGAAGAGGAGAGAAGAGGAAGAGATAGGAGGAAGATAGAGGAGGAAGAGAGAGGAGGAATAGAGTGGAAGAGGATAGAGGAAGAGGAGAGAGGAGGAAGATAGCGGTGGAAGAGAGAGGAGGAAGAGAGAGGAAGAAGAGAGAGGAGGAAGAGAGTGGAAGAGCAGAGAGGAGGAAGAGAGAGGAGGAAGAGTGAGGAGGAAGAGACAGGAAGAGGAGAGAAGAGGAAGAAAGAGGAGGAAAAGTGAGGAGGAAGAGAGAGGAAGAGGAGAGAGGAGGAAGAGAGAGGAGGAAGAGAGAGGAGGATGAGAGAGGAGGATGGGAGAGGAGGAAGGTAGAGGAAGAGGAGTGAGGAGGAGGATAGAGGAGAAAGAGAGGAGGAAGAGAGAGGAGGAAGAGTGAGGAGGAAGAGAGATGAGGAGGTTAGAGGAGGAAGAGAGAGGAGGAAGATAGAGGAGGAAGAGAGAAGAAGAGGAGAGAAGAGGAAGATTGTGTTGGAAGAGAGTGGAGGAAAAGAGAGGAGGAAGTCAGAGGAGGAGGAGAGAGGAGGAAGCGATAGGAAGAAGAGTGAGGAGGAAGAGAGACGAGGATGAGAGAGGAGCAAGAGTGAGGAGGAAGAGAGAGGAAGAGGCCAGAAGAGGAAGAGAGAGGAAGAAGAGAGAAGAGGAAGAGAGAGGAGGAAGAGAGAGGAAGAGGATAGAGGAAGAGGAGAGAGGAGGAAGAGAGACTTGGAACAGAGGAGGAATAGAGTGGAGGAAGAGAGAGGAAGAGGAGAGAGGAGGATGAGAGAGGAGGAAGAGAGAGGAGGAGGAGAGAGGAGGAAGAGAGCGGAGGAAGAGTGAGGAGGAAGAGAGAGGAAGAGGGGAGAGGAGGAGTAGGAGAGATGAAAAAGAGAGAGGAGGAAGAGAGAGAAGGAAGAGACATAAAGAAGAGAGAGGAAGAGGAGAGAGGAGGAATTGAGAGGACGAAGAGAGAGGAGGAAGAGAGAGGAGGAAGAGAGAGGAGGAAGAGACAGGAGGAGGAGAGAAGAGGAAGAGAGAGGAGGAAGAGAGAGGAGGCAGAGAGAGGAAGAGGAGAGAGGAGGAATTGAGAGGAGGAAGAGAGAGGAGGAAGAGAGAGGAGGAAGATAGAAGAAGAGGAGAGAGGAGGAAGAATGTGTTGGAAGAGAGTGGAGGAAGAGAGAGGAGGAAGAGAGAGGAGGAAGAGAGAGGAAGAGGAGAGAGGAGGAGGAGAAAGGAGGAAGAGACAGGAAGAGGAGAGAGGAGGAAGAGAGATGAGGAAGAGAGAGGAGGATGAGAGAGGAGGAAGATAGAAGAAGAGGAGTGAGGAGGAGGAGAGAGGAGGAAGAGACAGGAGCAAGAGTGAGTAGGAAGAGAGATGAGGAGGATAGAGGAGGAAGAGAGAGGAGGAAGAGAGAGGATGAAGAGTGAGGACGAAGAGAGAGGAAGAGGACAGAAGAGGAAGACAGAGGAGGAAGAGAGATGAAGAGGAGAGAGGAGGAAGAGAGAGGAGGAAGAGAGACGAGGATGAGAGAGGAGGAAGAGAGAGGAGGAAGAGAGAGGAGGAGGAGAGAGGAAGAGGACAGAGGATGAGGAGAAACGAGGAAGAGAGAGGAGGAAGAGAGAGCAAGAAGAGAGAGGAGGAAGAGAGAGGAAGAGGAGAGAGGAGGAAGAGAGAGTAGGAAGAGAGAGAAGGATGAGAGTGGAGGATGAGAGAGGAGGAAGATAGAGGAAGACAAGTGAGGAGGAGGAGAGAGGAGGAAGAGAGAGGAGCAACTGTGAGGAGGAAGAGAGATGAGGAGGAGAGAGGAGGAAGAGAGAGGAGGAAGAGTGAGGACGAAGAGAGAGGAAGAGGAGAGAAGAGGAAGAGAGAGGAGGAAGAGAGAGGAGGAAGAGAGAGGAAGAAGAGAGTGGAAGAGGATAGAGGAAGAGGAGAGAGGAGGAAGATAGCGGTGGAAGAGAGAGGAGGAAGAGAGAGGAAGAAGAGAGAGGAGGAAGAGAGAGGAAGAGCAGAGAGGAGGAAGAGAGAGGAGGAAGAGTGAGGAGGAAGATACAAGAAGAGGAGAGAAGAGGAAGAGAGCGGAGGAAGAGTGAGGAGGAAGAGAGAGGAAGAGGAGAGAGGAGGAAGAGAGAGGAGGAAGAGAGAGGAGGATGAGAGAGGCGGATGAGAGAGGAGGAAGGTAGAGGAAGAGGAGTGAGGAGGAGGATAGATGAGAAAGAGAGAGGAGGAAGAGAGAGGAGTAAGAGTGAGGAGGAAGAGAGATGAGGAGGTTAGAGGAGGAAGAGAGAGGAGGAAGATAGAGGAGGAAGAGAGACGAGGATGAGAGAGGAGCAAGAGTGAGGAGGAAGAGAGAGGAAAGGAGAGAAGAGGAACAGAGTGGAGGAAGAGAGAGGAGGAAGAGAGAGGAAGAGGAGAGAGGAGGAAGAGAGAGGAGGAAGAGAGAGGAGGAAGAGAGAGGAGGAAGAGAGTGGAGGAAGAGTGAGGAGGGAGAGAGAGGAAGAGGGGAGAGGAGGAGGAGAGAGGAGGAAGATAGAGGAAGAGGAGAGAGAAGGAAGAGAGGGGAGGAAGAGAGAGGAGGAAGAGAGAGGAGGACGAGGGAGGAGGAAGAGAGATAAAGGACAGGAAGAGGAGAGAGGAGGAATTGAGAGGAGGAAGAGAGAGGAGGACGATAGAGGAGGAAGAGAGAAGAAGAGGAGAGAGGAGGAAGATTGTGTTCGAAGAGAGTGGAGGAAAAGAGAGGAGGAAGACAGAGGAGGAGGAGAGAGGAGGAAGCGATAGGAAGAAGAGTGAGGAGGAAGAGAGACGAGGATGAGAGAGGACCAAGAGTGAGGAGGAAGAGTGAGGAAGAGGCCAGAAGAGGAAGAGAGAGGAGGAAGAGAGAGGAGGAAGAGAGAGGAGGAAGAGAGAGGAAGAGGATAGAGGAAGAGGAGAGAGGAGGAAGAGAGACTTGGAAGAGAGGAGGAATAGAGTGGAGGAAGGGAGAGGAAGAGGAGAGAGGAGGATGAGAGAGGAGGAAGAGAGAGGAGGAAGATAGAGGAAAAAGGGAGAGGAGGAAGAGAGAGGAGGAAGAGAGAGGAAGAAGAGAGAGGAGGAGGAGAGAGGAGGAAGAGAGAGGAGGAAGAGTGAGGAGGAAGAGAGAGGAAGAGGGGAGAGGAGGAGTAGGAGAGATGAAAAAGACAGAGGAGGAAGAGAGAGAAGGAAGAGAAAGTAAGAGCAGAGAGGAGGAAGAGAGAGGAGGAAGAGACATAAAGAAGAGAGAGGAAGAGGAGAGAGGAGGAATTGAGAGGACGAAGAGAGAGGAGGAAGAGAGAGGAGGAAGAGAGAGGAGGAAGAGACAGGAAGAGGAGAGAAGAGGAAGAGAGAGGACAAGAGAGAGGAGGCAGAGAGAGGAAGAGGAGAGAGGAGGAATTGCGAGGAGGAAGAGAGAGGAGGAAGAGAGAGGAGGAAGAGAGAGGAGGAAGATAGAAGAAGAGGAGAGAGGAGGAAGAATGTGTTGGAAGAGAGTGGAGGAACAGAGAGGAGGAAGAGAGAGGAGGAAGAGAGAGGAAGAGGAGAGAGCAGGAGGAGAAAGGAGGAAGAGACAGGAAGAGGAGAGAGGAGGAAGAGAGATGAGTAAGAGAGAGGAGGATGAGAGAGGAGGATGAGAGAGGAGGAAGATAGAGGAAGAGGAGTGAGGTGGAGGAGAGAGGAGGAAGAGACAGGAGCAAGAGTGAGTAGGAAGAGAGATGCGGAGGATAGAGGAGGAAGAGAGAGGAGGAAGAGAGAGGAGGAAGAGAGAGGAGGAAGAGAGACTAGGATGAGAGAGGAGCAAGAGTGAGGAGGAAGAGAGAGGAAGAGGAGTGAGGAGGAGGAGAGAGGAGGAAGAGACAGGAGCAAGAGTGAGTAGGAAGAGAGATGAGGAGGATAGAGGAGGAAGAGAGAGGAGGAAGAGAGAGGAGGAAGAGACAGGAGGAAGATAGAGGAGGAGGAGAGAGGAGGAGGAGAGAGGAGGAAGAGAGAGGAGGAAGAGAGAGGAGGAAGAGAGAGGAGGAAGAGAGAGGAGGAAGAGAGATGAGGAGGTTAGATGAGGAAGAGAGAGGGGGAAGAGAGAGGAGGAAGAGAGACGAGGATGAGAGAGGAGCAAGAGTGAGGATGAAGAGACAGGAAGAGGAGACAAGAGGAAGAGAGAGGAGGAAGAGAGAGGAGGAAGAGAGAGGAAGAGGAGAGAGGAGGAAGAGAGAGGATGAAGACAGAGGAGGAGGAGAGAGGAGGAAGAGAGCGGAGGAAGAGTGAGGAGGAAGAGAGAGGAAGAGGGGAGAGGAGCAGAAGAGAGGAGAAAGAGAGAGGCGGAAGCGAGAGGAAGAAGAGAGAGGAGGAAGATAGAGTAGGAAGACAGAGGAGGAAGAGAGAGGAGGAAGAGAGAGGAAGAGAAGAAAGGAGGAGTAGGATAGATGAAAAAGATAGAGGAGGAAGAGAGAGAAGGAAGAGAAAGGAAGAGCAGATAGGAGGAAGAGAGAGGAGGAAGAGACATAAAGAAGAGAGCGGAAGATAAGAGAGGAGGAATTGAGAGGATGAAGAGAGAGGAGGAAGAGAGAGGAGGAAGAGAGAAGAAGAGGAGAGAGGAGGAAGATTGTGTTGGAAGAGAGTGGAGGAAGAGAGAGGAGGAAGAGAGAGGAGGAAGAGACAGGAAGAGGAGAGAAGAGGAAGAGAGAGGAGGAACAGGGAGGAGGAAGAGAGAGGAGGAGGAGAGAGGAGGAAGTGATAGGAGGAAGAGGGAGGAGGAAGAGAGACGACGATGAGAGAGGAGCAAGAGTGAGGAGGAAGAGAGAGGAAGAGGAGAGAGGAGGAGGAGAAAGGAGGAAGAGATAGGAAGAGGAGAGAGGAGGAAGAGAGATGAGGAAGAGAGAGGAGGAGGAGAGAGGAGGAAGAGACAGGAGCAAGAGTGAGGAGGAAGAGAGATGAGGAGGATAGAGGAGGAAGAGAGAGGAGGAAGAGAGAGGAGGAAGAGAGAGGAGGAAGAGAGTCGAGGATGAGAGAGGAGCAAGAGTGAGGAGGAAGGGAGAGGAAGATGAGAGAAGAGGAAGAGAGAGGAGGAAGAGAGAGGAGGAAGAGAGAGGAGGAAGAGAGAGGAAGAGGATAGAGGAAGAGGAGAGAGGAGGAAGAGAGACTTGGAAGAGAGGAGGAATAGAGTGGAGGAAGGGAGAGGAAGAGGAGAGAGGAGGATGAGAGAGCAGGAAGAGAGAGGAGGAAGATAGAGGAAAAAGGGAGAGGAGGAAGAGAGAGGAGGAAGAGAGAGGAGGAAGAGAGAGGAGGAGGAGAGAGGAGGAAGAGAGAGGAGGAAGAGTGAGGAGGAAGAGAGAGGAAGAGGGGAGAGGAGGAGTAGGAGAGATGAAAAAGACAGAGGAGGAAGAGAGAGAAGGAAGAGAAAGGAAGAGCAGAGAGGAGGAAGAGAGAGGAGGAAGAGACATAAAGAAGAGAGAGGAAGAGGAGAGAGGAGGAATTGAGAGGACGAAGAGAGAGGAGGAAGAGAGAGGAGGAAGAGAGAGGAGGAAGAGACAGGAAGAGGAGAGAAGAGGAAGAGAGAGGACAAGAGAGAGGAGGCAGAGAGAGGAAGAGGAGAGAGGAGGAATTGCGAGGAGGAAGAGAGAGGAGGAAGAGAGAGGAGGAAGAGAGAGGAGGAAGATAGAAGAAGAGGAGAGAGGAGGAAGAATGTGTTGGAAGAGAGTGGAGGAACAGAGAGGAGGAAGAGAGAGGAGGAAGAGAGAGGAAGAGGAGAGAGCAGGAGGAGAAAGGAGGAAGAGACAGGAAGAGGAGAGAGGAGGAAGAGAGATGAGTAAGAGAGAGGAGGATGAGAGAGGAGGATGAGAGAGGAGGAAGATAGAGGAAGAGGAGTGAGGTGGAGGAGAGAGGAGGAAGAGACAGGAGCAAGAGTGAGTAGGAAGAGAGATGAGAAGGATAGAGGAGGAAGAGAGAGGAGGAAGAGAGAGGAGGAAGAGAGAGGAGGAAGAGAGACTAGGATGAGAGAGGAGCAAGAGTGAGGAGGAAGAGAGAGGAAGAGGAGTGAGGAGGAGGAGAGAGGAGGAAGAGACAGGAGCAAGAGTGAGTAGGAAGAGAGATGAGGAGGATAGAGGAGGAAGAGAGAGGAGGAAGAGAGAGGAGGAAGAGACAGGAGGAAGATAGAGGAGGAGGAGAGAGGAGGAGGAGAGAGGAGGAAGAGAGAGGAGGAAGAGAGAGGAGGAAGAGAGAGGAGGAAGAGAGAGGAGGAAGAGAGATGAGGAGGTTAGATGAGGAAGAGAGAGGGGGAAGAGAGAGGAGGAAGAGAGACGAGGATGAGAGAGGAGCAAGAGTGAGGATGAAGAGACAGGAAGAGGAGACAAGAGGAAGAGAGAGGAGGAAGAGAGAGGAGGAAGAGAGAGGAAGAGGAGAGAGGAGGAAGAGAGAGGATGAAGACAGAGGAGGAGGAGAGAGGAGGAAGAGAGCGGAGGAAGAGTGAGGAGGAAGAGAGAGGAAGAGGGGAGAGGAGCAGAAGAGAGGAGAAAGAGAGAGGCGGAAGCGAGAGGAAGAAGAGAGAGGAGGAAGATAGAGTAGGAAGACAGAGGAGCAAGAGAGAGGAGGAAGAGAGAGGAAGAGAAGATAGGAGGAGTAGGATAGATGAAAAAGATAGAGGAGGAAGAGAGAGAAGGAAGAGAAAGGAAGAGCAGATAGGAGGAAGAGAGAGGAGGAAGAGACATAAAGAAGAGAGCGGAAGATAAGAGAGGAGGAATTGAGAGGATGAAGAGAGAGGAGGAAGAGAGAGGAGGAAGAGAGAAGAAGAGGAGAGAGGAGGAAGATTGTGTTGGAAGAGAGTGGAGGAAGAGAGAGGAGGAAGAGAGAGGAGGAAGAGACAGGAAGAGGAGAGAAGAGGAAGAGAGAGGAGGAACAGGGAGGAGGAAGAGAGAGGAGGAGGAGAGAGGAGGAAGTGATAGGAGGAAGAGGGAGGAGGAAGAGAGACGACGATGAGAGAGGAGCAAGAGTGAGGAGGAAGAGAGAGGAAGAGGAGAGAGGAGGAGGAGAAAGGAGGAAGAGATAGGAAGAGGAGAGAGGAGGAAGAGAGATGAGGAAGAGAGAGGAGGAGGAGAGAGGAGGAAGAGACAGGAGCAAGAGTGAGGAGGAAGAGAGATGAGGAGGATAGAGGAGGAAGAGAGAGGAGGAAGAGAGAGGAGGAAGAGAGAGGAGGAAGAGAGTCGAGGATGAGAGAGGAGCAAAAGTGAGGAGGAAGGGAGAGGAAGATTAGAGAAGAGGAAGAGAGAGGAGGAAGAGAGAGGAGGAAGAGAGAGGAGGAAGAGAGAGGAAGAGGATAGAGGAAGAGGAGAGAGGAGGAAGAGAGACTTGGAAGAGAGGAGGAATAGAGTGGAGGAAGGGAGAGGAAGAGGAGAGAGGAGGATGAGAGAGCAGGAAGAGAGAGGAGGAAGATAGAGGAAAAAGGGAGAGGAGGAAGAGAGAGGAGGAAGAGAGATGAGGAAGAGAGAGGAGGAGGAGAGAGGAGGAAGAGAGAGGAGGAAGAGTGAGGAGGAAGAGAGAGGAAGAGGGGAGAGGAGGAGTAGGAGAGATGAAAAAGACAGAGGAGGAAGAGAGAGAAGGAAGAGAAAGGAAGAGCAGAGAGGAGGAAGAGAGAGGAGGAAGAGACATAAAGAAGAGAGAGGAAGAGGAGAGAGGAGGAATTGAGAGGACGAAGAGAGAGGAGGAAGAGAGAGGAGGAAGAGAGAGGAGGAAGAGACAGGAAGAGGAGAGAAGAGGAAGAGAGAGGACAAGAGAGAGGAGGCAGAGAGAGGAAGAGGAGAGAGGAGGAATTGCGAGGAGGAAGAGAGAGGAGGAAGAGAGAGGAGGAAGATAGAAGAAGAGGAGAGAGGAGGAAGAATGTGTTGGAAGAGAGTGGAGGAACAGAGAGGAGGAAGAGAGAGGAGGAAGAGAGAGGAAGAGGAGAGAGCAGGAGGAGAAAGGAGGAAGAGACAGGAAGAGGAGAGAGGAGGAAGAGAGATGAGTAAGAGAGAGGAGGATGAGAGAGGAGGATGAGAGAGGAGGAAGATAGAGGAAGAGGAGTGAGGTGGAGGAGAGAGGAGGAAGAGACAGGAGCAAGAGTGAGTAGGAAGAGAGATGAGGAGGATAGAGGAGGAAGAGAGAGGAGGAAGAGAGAGGAGGAAGAGAGAGGAGGAAGAGAGACTAGGATGAGAGAGGAGCAAGAGTGAGGAGGAAGAGAGAGGAAGAGGAGTGAGGAGGAGGAGAGAGGAGGAAGAGACAGGAGCAAGAGTGAGTAGGAAGAGAGATGAGGAGGATAGAGGAGGAAGAGAGAGGAGGAAGAGAGAGGAGGAAGAGACAGGAGGAAGATAGAGGAGGAGGAGAGAGGAGGAGGAGAGAGGAGGAAGAGAGAGGAGGAAGAGAGAGGAGGAAGAGAGAGGAGGAAGAGAGAGGAGGAAGAGAGATGAGGAGGTTAGATGAGGAAGAGAGAGGGGGAAGAGAGAGGAGGAAGAGAGACGAGGATGAGAGAGGAGCAAGAGTGAGGATGAAGAGACAGGAAGAGGAGACAAGAGGAAGAGAGAGGAGGAAGAGAGAGGAGGAAGAGAGAGGAAGAGGAGAGAGGAGGAAGAGAGAGGATGAAGACAGAGGAGGAGGAGAGAGGAGGAAGAGAGCGGAGGAAGAGTGAGGAGGAAGAGAGAGGAAGAGGGGAGAGGAGCAGAAGAGAGGAGAAAGAGAGAGGCGGAAGCGAGAGGAAGAAGAGAGAGGAGGAAGATAGAGTAGGAAGACAGAGGAGGAAGAGAGAGGAGGAAGAGAGAGGAAGAGAAGAGAGGAGGAGTAGGATAGATGAAAAAGATAGAGGAGGAAGAGAGAGAAGGAAGAGAAAGGAAGAGCAGATAGGAGGAAGAGAGAGGAGGAAGAGACATAAAGAAGAGAGCGGAAGATAAGAGAGGAGGAATTGAGAGGATGAAGAGAGAGGAGGAAGAGAGAGGAGGAAGAGAGAAGAAGAGGAGAGAGGAGGAAGATTGTGTTGGAAGAGAGTGGAGGAAGAGAGAGGAGGAAGAGAGAGGAGGAAGAGACAGGAAGAGGAGAGAAGAGGAAGAGAGAGGAGGAACAGGGAGGAGGAAGAGAGAGGAGGAGGAGAGAGGAGGAAGTGATAGGAGGAAGAGGGAGGAGGAAGAGAGACGACGATGAGAGAGGAGCAAGAGTGAGGAGGAAGAGAGAGGAAGAGGAGAGAGGAGGAGGAGAAAGGAGGAAGAGATAGGAAGAGGAGAGAGGAGGAAGAGAGATGAGGAAGAGAGAGGAGGAGGAGAGAGGAGGAAGAGACAGGAGCAAGAGTGAGGAGGAAGAGAGATGAGGAGGATAGAGGAGGAAGAGAGAGGAGGAAGAGAGAGGAGGAAGAGAGAGGAGGAAGAGAGTCGAGGATGAGAGAGGAGCAAGAGTGAGGAGGAAGGGAGAGGAAGATGAGAGAAGAGGAAGAGAGAGGAGGAAGAGAGAGGAGGAAGAGAGAGGAGGAAGAGAGAGGAAGAGGATAGAGGAAGAGGAGAGAGGAGGAAGAGAGACTTGGAAGAGAGGAGGAATAGAGTGGAGGAAGGGAGAGGAAGAGGAGAGAGGAGGATGAGAGAGCAGGAAGAGAGAGGAGGAAGATAGAGGAAAAAGGGAGAGGAGGAAGAGAGAGGAGGAAGAGAGAGGAGGAAGAGAAAGGAAGAGCAGAGAGGACGAAGAGAGAGGAGGAAGAGACATAAAGAAGAGAGAGGAAGAGGAGAGAGGAGGAATTGAGAGGACGAAGAGAGAGGAGGAAGAGAGAGGAGGAAGAGAGAGGAGGAAGAGACAGGAAGAGGAGAGAAGAGGAAGAGAGAGGACAAGAGAGAGGAGGCAGAGAGAGGAAGAGGAGAGAGGAGGAATTGCGAGGAGGAAGAGAGAGGAGGAAGAGAGAGGAGGAAGAGAGAGGAGGAAGATAGAAGAAGAGGAGAGAGGAGGAAGAATGTGTTGGAAGAGAGTGGAGGAACAGAGAGGAGGAAGAGAGAGGAGGAAGAGAGAGGAAGAGGAGAGAGCAGGAGGAGAAAGGAGGAAGAGACAGGAAGAGGAGAGAGGAGGAAGAGAGATGAGGAAGAGAGAGGAGGATGAGAGAGGAGGATGAGAGAGGAGGAAGATAGAGGAAGAGGAGTGAGGTGGAGGAGAGAGGAGGAAGAGACAGGAGCAAGAGTGAGTAGGAAGAGAGATGAGGAGGATAGAGGAGGAAGAGAGAGGAGGAAGAGAGAGGAGGAAGAGAGAGGAGGAAGAGAGACTAGGATGAGAGAGGAGCAAGAGTGAGGAGGAAGAGAGAGGAAGAGGAGTGAGGAGGAGGAGAGAGGAGGAAGAGACAGGAGCAAGAGTGAGTAGGAAGAGAGATGAGGAGGACAGAGGAGGAAGAGAGAGGAGGAAGAGAGAGGAGGAAGAGACAGGAGGAAGATAGAGGAGGAGGAGAGAGGAGGAGGAGAGAGGAGGAAGAGAGAGGAGGAAGAGAGAGGAGGAAGAGAGAGGAGGAAGAGAGAGGAGGAAGAGAGATGAGGAGGTTAGATGAGGAAGAGAGAGGGGGAAGAGAGAGGAGGAAGAGAGACGAGGATGAGAGAGGAGCAAGAGTGAGGATGAAGAGACAGGAAGAGGAGACAAGAGGAAGAGAGAGGAGGAAGAGAGAGGAGGAAGAGAGAGGAAGAGGAGAGAGGAGGAAGAGAGAGGATGAAGACAGAGGAGGAGGAGAGAGGAGGAAGAGAGCGGAGGAAGAGTGAGGAGGAAGAGAGAGGAAGAGGGGAGAGGAGCAGAAGAGAGGAGAAAGAGAGAGGCGGAAGCGAGAGGAAGAAGAGAGAGGAGGAAGATAGAGTAGGAAGACAGAGGAGGAAGAGAGAGGAGGAAGAGAGAGGAAGAGAAGAGAGGAGGAGTAGGAGAGATGAAAAAGATAGAGGAGGAAGAGAGAGAAGGAAGAGAAAGGAAGAGCAGATAGGAGGAAGAGAGAGGAGGAAGAGAGAGAAAGAGGAGAGTGGAGGAAGAGAGAGGAGGAAGAGAGACGAGGATGAGAGAGGAGGAAGAGAGAGGACGAAGAGAGAGAAGGAAGAGAGACGAGGATGAGAAAGGAGGAAGAGAGAGGAGGAAGAGAGAGAAAGAGGAGAGTGGAGGAAGAGAGAGGAGGAAGAGAGACGAGGATGAGAGAGGAGGAAGAGAGAGAAGGAAGAGAGAGGAGGAAGAGAGAGGAGGAAGAGAGAGGAGGAAGAGAGAGGAAGAGGAGAGAGGAGGAAGAGTGTGGATGAAGAGAGAGGAATAGAGAGGAGTAAGAGAGCGGAGGAAGAGTGAAGAGAAGAGAGAGGAAGAGGGGAGAGGAGCAGGAAAGAGGAGGAAGAGAGAGGCGGAAGCGAGAGGAAGAAGAGAGAGGAGGAAGAGAGAGTAGGAAGAGAGAGGAGGAAGAGAGAGGAGGAAGAGAGAGGAAGAGAAGAGAGGAGGAGTAGGAGAGATGAAAAAGAGGAGGAAGAGACAGAAGGAAGAGAAAGGAAGAGCAGAGAGGAGGAAGAGAGAGGAGGAAGAGACATAAAGAAGAGAGAGGCAGAGGAGACAGGAGGAATTGAGAGGACGAAGAGAGAGGAGGAAGAGAGAGGAGGAAGAGAGAAGAAGAGGAGAGAGGAGGAAGATTGTGTTGGAAGAGAGTGGAGGAAGAGAGAGGAGGAAGAGAGAGGAGGAAGAGAGAGGAGGAAGAGAGAGGAAGAGGAGAGAACAGGAAGAGAGAGGAGGAACAGGGAGGAGGAAGAGAGAGGAGGAGGAGAGAGGAGGAAGTGATAGGAGCAAGAGTGAGGAGGAAGAGAGACGAGGATGAGAGAGGAGCAAGAGTGAGGAGGAAGAGAGAGGAATAGGAGAGAAGAGGAAGAGAGAGGAGGAAGAGAGAGGAGGAAGAGAGAGGAGGAAGAGAGACGAGGATGAGAGAGGAGGAAGAGAGAGGAGGAAGAGAGAGGAAGAGGAGAGAGGAGGAAGAGAGAGGAGGAAGAGAGACCAGGATGAGAGAGGAGGAAGAGAGAGGAGGAAGAGAGAGAAGGAAGAGAGAGGAAGAAGAGGGAGGAGGAAGATAGAGGAAGAGGAGAGAGAAGGAAGAGAGGGGAGGAAGAGAGAGGAGGAAGAGAGAGGAGGACGATGGAGGAGGAAGAGAGATAAAGGAGAGGAAGAGGAGAGAGGAGGAATTGAGAGGAGGAAGAGAGAGGAGGAAGATAGACGAGGAAGAGAGAAGAAGAGGAGAGAGGAGGAAGATTGTGTTGGAAGAGAGTGGAGGAAAAGAGAGGAGGAAGACAGAGGAGGAGGAGAGAGGAGGAAGCGATAGGAAGAAGAATGAGGAGGAAGAGAGACGAGGATGAGAGAGGAGCAAGAGTGAGGGGGAAGAGAGAGGAAGAGGCCAGAAGAGGAAGAGAGAGGAGGAAGAGAGAGGAGGAAGAGAGAGGAGGAAGAGAGAGGAGGAGGAAAGAGGAAGAGGAGAGAGGAGGAAGAGAGACTTGGAAGAGAGGAGGAATAGAGTGGAGGAAGAGAGAGGAAGAGGAGAGAGGAGGATAAGAGAGGAGGAAGAGAGAGGTGGAAGAGGAGGAGGAAGAGAGAGGAACAAGAGAGAGGAGGAAGAGAGAGGAGGAGGAGAGAGGAAGAGGACAGAGGAGGATGAGAGAGGAGGAAGAGAGAGGAAGAGGAGTGAGGAGGAGGAGAGAGGAGGAAGAGAGAGGAGCAAGATTGAGGAGGAAGAGAGATGAGGAGGAGAGAGGAGGAAGAGAGAGGAGGAAGAGAGAGGAGGAAGAGAGAGGAGGATGAGAGATCAGGAGGATAGAGGAGGAAGAGAGAGGAGGAAGAGAGACGAGGATGAGAGAGGAGCAAGAGTGAGGAGGAAGAGAGAGGAGGAAGAGAGAGGAAGAGGAGAGAAGAGGAAGAGAGAGGAGGAAGAGAGAGGAGGCAGAGACAGGAAGAGGAGAGAGGAGGAATTCAGAGGAGGAAGAGAGAGGAGTAAGAGAGAGGAGGAAGAGAGAGGAGGAAGATAGAAGAAGAGGAGAGAGGAGGAAGAATGTGTTGGAAGAGAGTGGAGGAAGAGAGAGGAGGAAGAGAGAGGAGGAAGAGAGAGGAAGAGGAGAGAGGAGGAGGAGAGAGGAGGAAGAGAGAGGAGGAAGAGAGAGGAAGAAGAGAGAGGAGGAAGAGAGAGGAGGAAGAGAGACAAGGATTAGAGAGGAGGAAGAGAGAGGAAGAGAAGAGAGGAGGAGGAGGAGACATGAAAAAGAGAGAGGAGGAAGAGAGAGAAGGAAGAGAGAGGAAGAAGAGAGATGAGGAAGAGAGAGGAAGAGAAGAGAGGAGGAGGAGGAGAGATGAAAAAGAGAGAGTAGGAAGAGAGAGAAGGAAGAGAAAGGAAGAGCAGACAAGAGGAAGAGAGAGGAGGAAGAGAGAGGAGGAAGAGAGAGGAAGAGGAGAGAGGAGGAGGAGAAAGGAGGAAGAGATAGGAAGAGGAGAGAGGAGGAAGAGAGATGAGGAGGAGAGAGGAGCAAGAGTGAGGAGGAAGGGAGAGGAAGAGGAGAGAAGAGGAAGAGAGAGGAGGAAGAGAGAGGAGGAAGAGACAGGAGGAACAGAGAGGAGGAAGAGAGAGGAGGAAAAGAGAGGAGGAAGATAGAGGAAGAGGAGAGAGGAGGAAGAGAGAAGAGGAAGAGAGAGGAGGAAGAGAGAGGAGGAAGAGAGATGAGAGGAGAGAGGAGGAAGAGAGAGGAGGAAGAGAGAGGAGGAAGAGAGAGGAAGAGGAGAGAGGAGGAAGAGAGAGGAGGAAGAGAGACGAGGATGAGAGAGGAGGAAGAGAGAGGAGGAAGAGAGAGAAGGAAGAGAGAAGAGGAAGAGAGAGGAGGAAGAGAGAGGAGGAAGAGAGAGGAGGAAGAGAGAGGAAGAAGAGAGAGGAGGAAGATAGAGGAAGAGGAGAGAGAAGGAAGAGAGGGGAGGAAGAGAGAGGAGGAAGAGAGAGGAGGACGAGGGAGGAGGAAGAGAGATAAAGGAGAGGAAGAGGAGAGAGGAGGAATTGAGAGGAGGAAGAGAGAGGAGGAAGAAAGAGGAGGAAGAGAGAAGAAGAGGAGAGAGGAGGAAGATTGTGTTTGAAGAGAGTGGAGGAAAAGAGAGGAGGAAGACAGAGGAGGAGGAGAGAGGAGGAAGCGATAGGAAGAAGAGTGAGGAGGAAGAGAGACGAGGATGAGAGAGGAGCAAGAGTGAGGAGGAAGAGAGAGGAAGAGGCCAGAAGTGGAAGAGAGAGGAGGAAGAGAGAGGAGGAAGAGAGAGGAGGAAGAGAGAGGAAGAGGATAGAGGAAGTGGAGAGAGAAGGAAGAGAGACTTGGAAGAGAGGAGGAATAGAGTGGAGGAAGAGAGAGGAAGAGGAGAGAGGAGGATGAGAGAGGAGGAAGAGAGAGGAGGATGAGACAGGAGGAAGAGAGACGAGGATGAGAGAGGAGGAAGAGAGAGGAGGAAGACAGAGGAGGAGGAGAGAGGAGGAAGAGAGAGGAAGAGGGGAGAGGAGGAGGAGAGAGGAGGAAGAGAGAGGCGGAAGAGAGAGGAAGAAGAGAGAGGAGGAAGAGAGAGTAGGAAGAGAGAGGAGGAAGAGAGAGGAGGAAGAGAGAGGAAGAGAAGAGAGGAGGAGTAGGAGAGATGAAAAAGAGAGAGGAGGAAGAGAGAGAAGGAAGAGAAAGGAAGAGCAGAGAGGAGGAAGAGTGAGGAGGAAGAGACATAAAGAAGAGAGAGGAAGAGGAAAGAGGAGGAATTGAGAGGATGAAGAGAGAGGAGGAAGAGAGAGGAGGAAGAGAGAAGAAGAGGAGAGAGGAGGAAGATTGTGTTGGAAGAGAGTGGAGGAAGAGAGAGGAGGAAAAGAGAGGAGGAACAGAGAGGAGGAAGAGAGAGGAGGAAGAGAGAGGAGGAAGAGAAAGGAAGAAGAGAGAGGAGGAAGATAGAGGAAGAGGAGGAGAAGGAAGAGAGGGGAGGAAGAGAGAGGAGGAAGAGAGACGAGGACGAGGGAGGAGGAAGAGAGATAAAGGAGAGGAAGAGGAGAGAGGAGGAACTGAGAGGAGGAAGAGAGAGGAGGAAGATAGAGGAGGAAGAGAGAAGAAGAGGAGAGAGGAGGAAGATAGTGTTGGAAGAGAGTGGAGGAAAAGGGAGGAGGAAGACAGAGGAGGAGGAGAGAGGAGGAAGCGATAGGAAGAAGAGAGAGGAGGAAGAGAGAGGAGGACGAGGGAGGAGGAAGAGAGATAAAGGAGAGGAAGAGGAGAGAGGAGGAATTGAGAGGAGGAAGAGAGAGGAGGAAGATAGAGGAGGAAGAGAGAAGAAGAGGAGAGAGGAGGAAGATTGTGTTGGAAGAGAGTGGAGGAAAAGAGAGGAGAGAGACAGCGGAGGAAGAGAGAGGAGGAAGAGAGAGGAGGAAGAGAGAGGAGGAAGAGAGAGGAAGAAGAGAGAGGAGTAAGATAGAGAAGAGGAGAGAGAAGGAAGAGAGGGGAGGAAGAGAGAGGAGGAAGAGAGAGGAGGACGAGGGAGGAGGAAGAGAGATAAAGGAGAGGAAGAGGAGAGAGGAGGAATTGAGAGACGGAAGAGAGAGGAGGAAGAGAGAGGAGGAAGAGAGACGAAGAGGAGAGAGGAGGAAGAGAGAGGAGGAGGAGAGAGGAAGAGGACAGAGGAGGAGGAGAAACGAGGAAGAAACAGGCGCAAGAGAGAGGAGGAAGAGAGAGGAGGAAGAGACAGGAGGAAGAGAGAGGAAGAGGAGAGACTAGGAAGAGAGAGGAGGAAGAGAGAGGAGGATGAGAGAGGAGGAAGAGAGAGGAGGAAGAGAGAGGAGGATGAGAGAGGAGGATGAGAGAGGAGGAAGATAGAGGAAGAGGAATGAGGAGGAGGAGAGAGGAGGAAGAGAGAGGAGCAAGATTGAGGAGGAAGAGAGATGAGGAGGAGAGAGGAGGAAGAGAGAGGAGGAAGAGAGAGGAGGAAGAGAGAGGAGGATGAGAGATCAGGAGGATAGAGGAGGAAGAGAGAGGAGGAAGAGAGAGGAGGAAGAGAGACGAGGATGAGAGAGGAGCAAGAGTGAGGAGGAAGAGACAGGAAGAGGAGAGAAGAGGAAGAGAGAGGAGGAAGAGAGAGGAGGAAGATAGAAGAAGAGGAGAGAGGAGGAAGAATGTGTTGGAAGAGAGTGGAGGAAGAGAGAGAAGGAAGAGAGAGGAGGAAGTGAGAGGAAGAGGAGAGAGGAAGAGGAGACAGGAGGAAGAGAGAGGAGAAAGAGAGGGGAGGAAGAGAGAGGAGGAAGAGAGAGGAGGAAAAAAGAGGAGGAGGAGGATGTGAAAGAGAGACGAAGAAGAGAGAGGAGGAAGAGAGAGGAGGAAGAGAGAAGAGGAAGGGAGAGGAGGAAGAGAGAGGAAGAGGAGAGAGGAGGAGAGAGGGGGAAGTGAGAGGAGGAAGAGAGAGGAGGAAGAGAGAAGAGGAAGGGAGAGGAGGAAGAGAGAGGAAGAGGAGAGAGGAGGAGAGAGGGGGAAGTGAGAGGAGGAAGAGAGAGGAGGAAGAGAGAGGAGGAAGAGAGAGGAGGAAGAGAGAGTAAGAGGAGAGAGGAGGAGAGAGGAGGAAGAGAGAGGAGGAAGAGAGAGGAGGAAGAGATAGGAAGAGGAGAGAGGAGGAGAACGGAAGAAGAGAGAGGAGGAAGAGAGAGGAGGAAGACAGAGGGGGAAGAGAGAGGAGGACGAGAGAGGAGGAAGAGACAGGAGGAAGAGAGAAGGAGAGGAGAGAGGATGAGAGAGGAGGAAGAGAGAGGAGGAAGAGAGACGTAGGGGAGAGAGGAGGAAGAGATAGGAGGAAGAGAGAGGAGGAAGGGAGAGGAGGAAGGGAGAGGAGGAAGAGAGAAGAGAAAGAGAAAGGAGGAAGACAGAGGAAGATGAGACAGGAGGAAAGGAGAGGAGGAAGAGAGAGGAAGAAGAGAGAGGAAGAGGAGAGAGGAGGAAGAAAGAGGAGGAAGATAGAGGAGGAAGAGTGAGGAAGAGGAGAGAGGAAGAAGGGAGAGGAGAAATAGAGACGAGGAAGAGAGAGGAGGAAGAGAGGAGGAAGAGAGAGGAGGAAGAGAAATGAAGAGGAGGGAGAAGGAGAGAGGAGGAAGAGAGAGGAGGAAGAGGGAGGAGGAAGAGGGAGAAGGAAGAGTGAGAAAGAGGAGAGAGTAGGAAGTAGAGAGGAGGAAGAGAGAGGGGGAAGAGAGAGGAGAAAGAGAGAGGAGGAAAGGAGAGGAAGAGAACAGTGGAGGAGAGAGGAGGAAGAGAGAGGAAGAGTAGAGAGTAGGAAGTGAGAGGAGGAAGAGAGAGGAGGAAGAGAGAGGAAGAGGAGAGTGGAGGAAGAGATAGGAGGAAGAGAGAGGAGGAAGAGAGAAGAAGAATAGAGAGGAGGAAGAGGAGAGGGGAGGAGAGAGAAGAAAGACAGAGGAGGAAGAGAGAGGAGGAAGAGAGAGGAAGAGTAGAGGAGGAAGAGAGAGGAGGAGGAGAGAAGAAGAGGAGAGAGGATGAGGAGAGAGTGGGAGGAGAGATGAGGAAGACAGAGGAGGAAGAGAAGAGAAGTATAGAGATGAGAAGGAGAGAGGAGGAAGAGAGAGGCAGAAGAGAGAGGAAGAAGAGAGAGGACGAAGAGAGAGTAGGAAGGGAGAGGAGGAAGAGAGAGGAGGAAGAGAGAGGAAGAGAAGAGAGGAGGAGGAGGAGAGATGAAAAAGAGAGAGGAGGAAGAGAGAGAAGGAAGAGAAAGGAAGAGCAGAGAGGAGGAAGAGAGAGGAGGAAGAGACATAAAGAAGAGAGAGGAAGAGGAGAGAGGAGGAATTGAGAGGACGAATAGAGAAGAGGAAGAGAGAGGAGGAAGAGAGAAGAAGAGGAGAGAGGAGGAAGATTGTGTTGGAAGAGAGTGGAGGAAGGGAGAGGAGGAAGAGAGAGGAGGAAGAGAGAGGAGGAAGAGAGAGGAGGAAGAGACAGGAAGAGGAGAGAGGAGGAAGAGAGAGGAGGAAGAGAGAGGAGGATGAGAGAGGAGGATGAGAGAGGAGGAAGATAGAGGAAGAGGAGTGAGGAGGCGGATAAGGAGTAAGAGAGAGGAGGAAGAGTGAGGAGAAAGAGAGAGGAGGAAGAGAGATGAGGAGGTTAGAGGAGGAACAGAGAGGAGGAAGAGAGAGGAGGAAGAGAGACGAGGATGAGAGAGGAGCAAGAGTGAGGAGGAAGAGAGAGGAAGAGGAGAGAAGAGGAAGAGAGAGGAGGAAGAAGAGAGGAGGAAGAGAGAGGAAGAGGAGAGAGGAGGAAGAGAGAGGCGGAAGAGAGAGGAGGAGGAGAGAGGAGGAAGGGAGCGGAGGAAGAGTGAGGAGGAAGAGAGAGGAAGAGGGGAGAGGAGGAGGAGAGAGGAGGAAGAGAGAGGCGGAAGAGAGAGGAAGAAGAGAGAGGAGGAAGAGAGAGGAAGAGAAGAGAGGAGGAGGAGGAGAGATGAAAAAGAGAGAGGAGGAAGAGAGAGAAGGAAGAGAAAGGAAGAGCAGAGAAGAGGAAGAGAGAGGAGGAAGATAGAGGAGGAAGAGAGAGGAAGAGGAGAGAGGAGGAGGAGAAAGGAGGAAGAGACTGGAAGAGGAGAGAGGAGGAAGAGAGATGAGGAAGAGAGAGGAGGATGAGAGAGGAGGATGAGAGAGGAGGAAGATAGAGGAAGAGGAGTGAGGAGGAGGAGAGAGGAGGAAGAGACAAGAGCAAGAATGAGGAGGAAGAGAGAGGAAGAGGAGAGAAGAGGAATAGACAGAAGGAAGACAGAGGAGGAGGAGAGAGGAGGAGAAGAGAGGAGGAAGAGAGAGGAGGAAGAGAGAGGAGGAAGTGAGAAGAGGAAGAGAGAGGAGGAAGAGAGAGGAGGAAGATAGAGGAAGAGGAGAGAGGAGGATGAGAGAGGAGGAAGAGAGACGAGGATTAGATAGGAGGAAAAGAGAGGAGGAAGATAGAGGAAAAAGAGAGAGGAGGAAGAGAGAGGAGGAAGAGAGAGGAGGAAGAGAGAGGAGGAAGAGAGAGGAGGAAGAGAGAGGAGGAAGAGAGAGGAAGAGGAGAGAGGAGGAAGAGCGAGGAGGAAGAGAGACGAGGATGAGAGAGGAGGAAGAGAGAGGAGGAAGAGAGAGGAAGAGGAGAGAGGAGGAAGAGACAGGAGGAGGAGAGAGGAAGAGGACAGAGGAGGAGGAGAAACGAGGAAGAGACAGGCGGAAGAGAGAGGAGGAAGAGAGAGGAGGAAGAGAGAGGAGGAAGAGAGAGGAAGAGGAGAGAGGAGGAAGAGAGAGGAGGAAGAGAGACGAGGATGAGAGAGGAGGAAGAGAGAGGAGGAAGAGAGAGGAAGAGGAGAGAGGAGGAACAGAGAGGAGGAGGAGAGAGGAAGAGGACAGAGGAGGAGGAGAAAGGAGGAAGAGACAGGCGGAAGAGAGAGGAGGAAGAGAGAGGAGGAAGAGAGAGGAGGAAGAGAGAGGAAGAGGAGAGAGGAGGAAGAGAGAGGAGGAAGAGAGAGGAGGAAGAGAGAGGAGAAAGAGAGAGGAGGAAGAGAAATGAGGAGGTTAGAGGAGGAAGAGAGAGGAGGAAGAGAGAGGAGGAAGAGAGACGAGGATGAGAGAGGAGCAAGAGTGAGGAGGAAGAGAGAGGAAGAGGAGAGAAGAGGAAGAGAGAGGAGGAAGAAGAGAGGAGGAAGAGAGAGGAAGAGGAGAGAGGAGGAAGAGAGAGGCGGAAGAGAGAGGAGGAGGAGAGAGGAGGAAGGGAGCGGAGGAAGAGTGAGGAGGAAGAGAGAGGAAGAGGGGAGAGGAGGAGGAGAGAGGAGGAAGAGAGAGGCGGAAGAGAGAGGAAGAGGAGAGAGGAGGAAGAGCGAGGAGGAAGAGAGACGAGGATGAGAGAGGAGGAAGAGAGAGGAGGAAGAGAGAGGAAGAGGAGAGAGGAGGAAGAGAGAGGAGGAGGAGAGAGGAAGAGGACAGAGGAGGAGGAGAAAGGAGGAAGAGACAGGCGGAAGAGAGAGGAGGAAGAGAGAGGAGTAAGAGAGAGGAGGAAGAGAGAGGAAGAGGAGAGAGGAGGAAGAGAGAGGAGGAAGAGAGAGGAGGATGAGAGAGGAGGATGAGAGAGGAGGAAGATAGAGGAAGAGGAGTGAGGAGGAGGAGAGAGGAGGAAGAGAGAGGAGCAAGATTGAGGAGGAAGAGAGATGAGGAGGAGAGAGGAGGAAGAGAGAGGAGGAAGATAGAGGAAGAGGGGAGAGAAGGAAGAGAGGGGAGGAAGAGAGAGGAGGAAGAGAGAGGAGGACGAGGGAGGAGGAAGAGAGATAAAGGAGAGGAAGAGGAGAGAGGAGGAATTGAGAGTAGGAAGAGAGAGGAGGAAGATAGAGGAGGAAGAGAGAAGAAGAGGAGAGAGGAGGAAGATTGTGTTGGAAGAGAGTGGAGGAAAAGAGAGGAGGAAGACAGAGGAGGAGGAGAGAGGAGGAAGCGATAGGAAGAAGAGTGAGGAGGAAGAGAGACGAGGATGAGAGAGGAGCAAGAGTGAGGAGGAAGAGAGAGTAAGAGGCCAGAAGAGGAAGAGAGAGGAGGAAGAGAGAGGAGGGAGAGAGAGGAGGAAGAGAGAGGAAGAGGATAGAGGAAGTGGAGAGAGGAGGAAGAAAGACTTGGAAGAGAGGAGGAATAGAGTGGAGGAAGAGAGAGGAAGAGGAGAGAGGAGGATGAGAGAGGAGGAAGAGAGAGGAGGAGGAGAGAGGAGGAAGAGTGCGGAGGAAGAGTGAGGAGGAAGAGAGAGGAAGAGGGGAGAGGAGGAGGAGAGAGGAGGAAGAGAGAGGTGGAAGAGAGAGGAAGAAGAGAGAGGAGGAAGAGAGAGTAGGAAGAGAGAGGAGGAAGAGAGAGGAGGAAGGGAGAGGAATAGAAGAGAGGAGGAGTAGGAGAGATGAAAAAGAGAGAGGAGGAAGAGAGAGAAGGAAGAGAAAGGAAGAGCAGAGAGGAGGAAGAGTGAGGAGGAAGAGACATAAAGAAGAGAGAGGAAGAGGAAAGAGGAGGAATTGAGAGGACGAAGAGAGAGGAGGAAGAGAGAGGAGGAAGAGAGAAGAAGAGGAGAGAGGAGGAAGATTGTGTTGGAAGAGAGTGGAGGAAGAGAGAGGAGGAAAAGAGAGGAGGAAGAGAGAGGAGGAAGAGAGAGGAGGAAGAGAGAGGAGGAAGAGAGAGGAAGAAGAGAGAGGAGGAAGATAGAGGAAGAGGAGAGAGAAGGAAGAGAGGGGAGGAAGAGAGAGGAGGAAGAGAGAGGAGGACGAGGGAGGAGGAAGAGAGATAAAGGAGAGGAAGAGGAGAGAGGAGGAATTGAGAGGAGGAAGAGAGAGGAGGAAGATAGAGGAGGAAGAGAGAAGAAGAGGAGAGAGGAGGAACAGAGTGTTGGAAGAGAGTGGAGGAAAAGGGAGGAGGAAGACAGAGGAGGAGGAGAGAGGAGGAAGCGATAGGAAGAAGAGAGAGGAGGAAGAGAGAGGAGGACGAGGGAGGAGGAAGAGAGATAAAGGAGAGGAAGAGGAGAGAGGAGGAATTGAGAGGAGGAAGAGAGAGCAGGAAGATAGAGGAGGAAGAGAGAAGAAGAGGAGAGAGGAGGAAGATTGTGTTGGAAGAGAGTGGAGGAAAAAAGAGGAGGAAGACAGAGGAGGAAGAGAGAGGAGGAAGAGAGAGGAGGAAGAGAGAGGAGGAAGAGAGAGGAAGAAGAGAGAGGAGTAAGATAGAGGAAGAGGAGAGAGAAGGAAGAGAGGGGAGGAAGAGAGAGGAGGAAGAGAGAGGAAGAGGAGAGAGGAGGAAGAGAGAGGAGGAGGAGAGAGGAAGAGGACAGAGGAGGAGGAGAAACGAGGAAGAGACAGGCGGAAGAGAGAGGAGGAAGAGAGAGGAGGAAGAGAGAGGAAGAGGAGAGACTAGGAAAAGAGAGGAGGAAGAGAGAGGAGGATGAGAGAGGAGGAAGAGAGAGGAGGAAGAGAGAGGAGGATGAGAGTGGAGGATGAGAGAGGAGGAAGATAGAGGAAGAGGAATGAGGAGGAGGGTAGAGGAGGAAGAGAGAGGAGCAAGATTGAGGAGGAAGAGAGATGAGGAGGAGAGAGGAGGAAGAGAGAGGAGGAAGAGAGAGGAGGATGAGAGATCAGGAGGATAGAGGCGGAAGAGAGAGGAGGAAGAGAGAGGAGGAAGAGAGACGAGGATGAGAGAGGAGCAAGAGTGAGGAGGAAGAGAGAGGAAGAGGAGAGAAGAGGAAGAGGGAGGAGGAAGAGAGAGGAGGAAGAGAGAGGAAGAGGAGAGCGGAGGAAGAGAGAGGCGGAAGAGAGAGGAGGAGGAGAGAGGAGGAAGAGAGCGGAGGAAGAGTGAGGAGGAAGAGAGAGGAAGAGGGGAGAGGAGGAAGAGAGAGGCGGAAGAGAGAGGAAGAAGAGAGAGGACGAAGAGAGAGTAGGAAGGGAGAGGAGGAAGAGAGAGGAGGAAGAGAGAGGAAGAGAAGAGAGGAGGAGGAGGAGAGATGAAAAAGAGAGAGGAGGAAGAGAGAGAAGGAAGAGAAAGGAATATCAGAGAGGAGGAAGAGAGAGGAGGAAGAGACATAAAGAAGAGAGAGGAAGAGGAGAGAGGAGGAATTGAGAGGACGAATAGAGAAGAGGAAGAGAGAGGAGGAAGAGAGAAGAAGAGGAGAGAGGAGGAAGATTGTGTTGGAAGAGAGTGGACGAAGGGAGAGGAGGATGAGAGAGGAGGAAGAGAGAGGAGGAAGAGACAGGAAGAGGAGAGAGGAGGAAGAGAGAGGAGGAAGAGAGAGGAGGAAGAGAGAGGAGGATGAGAGAGGAGGATGAGAGAGGAGGGAGATAGTGGAAGAGGAGTGAGGAGGCGGATAAGGAGTAAGAGAGAGGAGGAACAGTGAGGAGAAAGAGAGAGGAGGAAGAGAGACGAGGATGAGAGAGGAGCAAGAGTGAGGAGGAAGAGAGAGGAAGAGGAGAGAAGAGGAAGAGAGAGGAGGAAGACGAGAGGAGGAAGAGAGAGGAAGAGGAGAGCGGAGGAAGAGAGAGGCGGAAGAGAGAGGACGAGGAGAGAGGAGGAAGAGAGCGGAGGAAGAGTGAGGAGGAAGAGAGAGGAAGAGGGGAGAGGAGGAGGAGAACGGAGGAAGAGAGAGGCGGAAGAGAGAGGAAGAAGAGAGAGGAGGAAGAGAGAGGAAGAGAAGAGAGGAGGAGGAGGAGAGATGAAAAAGAGAGAGGAGGAAGAGAGAGAAGGAAGAGAAAGGAAGAGCAGAGAAGAGGAAGAGAGAGGGAGGAAGATAGAGGAGAAGAGAGAGGAAGAGCAGAGAGGAGGAGGAGAAAGGAGGAAGAGACAGAAAGAGGAGAGAGGAGGAAGAGAGATGAGGAAGAGAGAGGAGGATGAGAGTGGAGGATGAGAGAGGAGGAAGATAGAGGAAGAGGAGTGAGGAGGAGGAGAGAGGAGGAAGAGACAGGAGCAAGAGTGAGGAGGAAGAGAGATGAGGAGGATAGAGGAGGAAGAGAGAGGTGGAAGAGAGAGGAGGAAGAGAGAAGAGGAAGAGAGACGAGGATGAGAGAGGAGCAAGAGTGAGGAGGAAGAGAGAGGAAGAGGAGAGAAGAGGAAGAGGGAGGAAGAAGAGAGAGGAGGAAGAGAGAGGAGGAAGAGACAGGAGGAAGAGAGAGGAGGAGGAGAGAGGAGGAGAAGAGAGGAGGAAGAGAGAGGAGGAAGAGAGAGGAGGAAGAGAGAAGAGGAAGAGAGAGGAGGAAGAGAGAGGAGGAAGATAGAGGAAGAGGTGTGAGGAGGAAGAGAGAGGAGGAAGAGAGGAGGAAGAGACAGGAAGAGGGGAGAGGAGGGAAGAGAGAGGAGGAAGAGAGAGGAGGAAGTGAGAGGAGGAAGAGAGAGGAAGAGGAGAGAGGAGGATGAGAGAGGAGGAAGAGAGACAAGGATTAGAGAGGAGGAAAAGAGAGGAGGAAGATAGAGGAAAAAGAGAGAGGAGAAGAGAGAGGAGGAAGAGAGAGGAGGAAGAGAGAGGAGGAAGAGAGAGGAGGAAGAGAGAGGAGAGGAGAGAGGAGGAAGAGAGAGGAGGAAGATTGACGAGGATGAGAGAGGAGGAAGAGAGAGGAGGAAGAGAGAGGAAGAGGAAAGAGGAGGAAGAGAGAGGAGGAGGAGAGAGGAAGAGGACAGAGGAGGAGGAGAAACGAGGAAGAGACAGGCGGAAGAGAGAGGAGGAAGAGAGAGGAGGAAGAGAGAGGAGGAAGAGAGAGGAAGAGGAGAGAGGAGGAAGAGAGAGGAGGAAGAGAGACGAGGATGAGAGAGGAGGAAGAGAGAGGAGGAAGAGAGAGGAAGAGGAGAGAGGAGGAAGAGAGAGGAGGAGGAGAGAGGAAGAGGACAGAGAAGGAGGAGAAACGAGGAAGAGACAGGCGGAAGAGAGAGGAGAAGAGAGAGGAGGAAGAGAGAGGAGGAAAAGAGAGGAAGAGGAGAGAGGAGGAAGAGAGAGTAGGAAGAGAGAGGAGGATGAGAGAGGAGGATGAGAGAGGAGGAAGATAGAGGAAGAGGAGTGAGGAGGAGGAAAGAGGAGGAAGAGAGAGGAGCAAGATTGAGGAGGAAGAGAGATGAGGAGGAGAGAGGAGGAAGAGAGAGGAGGAAGAGAGAGGAGGAAGAGAGAGGAGGATGAGAGATCAGGAGGATAGAGGAGGAAGAGAGAGGAGAAGAGAGAGGAGGAAGAGAGACGAGGATGAGAGAGGAGCAAGAGTGAGGAGTAAGAGAGAGGAAGAGGAGAGAAGAGGAAGAGAGAGGAGGAAGAGAGAGGAGGAAGAGAGAGGAAGAGGAGAGAGGAGTAGGAGAGAGGAGGAAGAGAGAGGCGGAAGAGAGAGGAAGAAGAGAGAAGAGGAAGAGAGAGTAGGAAGAGAGAGGAGGAAGAGAGAGGAGGAAGAGAGAGGAAGAGAAGAGAGGAGGAGGAGGAGAGATGAAAAAGAGAGAGGAGGAAGAGAGAGAAGGAAGAGAAAGGAAGAGCAGAGAGGAGGAAGACAGAGGAGGAAGAGACATAAAGAAGAGAGAGGAAGAGGAGAGAGGAGGAATTGAGAGGACGAATAGAGAAGAGGAAGAGAGAGGAGGAAGAGAGAAGAAGAGGAGAGAGGAGGAAGATTGTGTTGGAAGAGAGTGGTGGAAGGGAGAGGAGGAAGAGAGAGGAGGAAGAGAGAGGAGGAAGAGACAGGAAGAGGAGAGTGGAGGAAGAGAGAGGAGGAAGAGAGAGGAGGAAGAGAGAGGAGGATGAGAGAGGATGATGAGAGAGGAGGAAGATAGAGGAAGAGGAGTGAGGAGGAGGATAGAGGAGTAAGAGAGAGGATGAAGAGTGAGGAGGAAGAGAGAGGAGGAAGAGAGAAGAGGAGGTTAGAGGAGGAAGAGGGAGGAGGAAGAGAGAGGAGGAAGAGAGACGAGGATGAGAGAGGAGCAATAGTGAGGAGGAAGAGAGAGGAAGAGGAGATAAGAGGAAGAGTTAGGAGGAAGAGAGAGGAGGAAGAGAGAGGAAGAGGAGAGAGGAGGCAGAGAGAGGAGGAAGAGAGAGGAGGAGGAGAGAGGAGGAAGAGTGAGGAAGAGAAAGAGGAGGAGGAGGAGAGATGAAAAAGAGAGAGGAGGAAGAGAGAGAAGGAAGAGAAAGGAAGAGCAGACAGAGGAAGAGAGAGGAGGAAGAGAGAGGAGGAAGAGAGAGGAAGAGGAGAGAGGAGGAAGAGACATAAAGAAGAGAGAGGAGAGGAGAGAGGAGGAATTGAGATGACGAATAGAGAAGAGGAAGAGAGAGGAGGAGAGAGATGAAGAGGAGAGAGGAGGAAGATTGTGTTGGAAGAGAGTGGTGGAAGGGAGAGGAGGAAGAGAGAGGGAGGAAGAGAGAGGAGGAAGAGACAGGAAGAGGAGAGTGGAGGAAGAGAGAGGAGGAAGAGAGAGGAGGAGAGAGAGGAGGATGAGAGAGGGAGGAATGAGAGAGGAGGAAGATAGAGGAAGAGGAGTGAGGAGGAGATAGAGGAGTAAGAGAGAGGATGAAGAGAGTGAGGAGGAGAGAGAGGAGGAAGAGAGAAGAGGAGGTTAGAGGAGGAAGAGGGAGGAGAAATAGAGAGGAGGAAGAGAGACGAGGATGAGAGAGGAGCAATAGTGAGGAGGAAGAGAGAGGTAGAGGAGAGAAGAGGAAGAGTTAGGAGGAAGAGAGAGGAGGAAGAGAGAGGAAGAGGAGAGAGGAGGCAGAGAGAGGCGGAAGAGAGAGGAGGAGGAGAGAGGAGGAAGAGAGTGGAGGAAGATTGAGGAAGAGAAAAGAGGAGGAGGAGGAGAGATGAAAAAGAGAGAGGAGAAAGAGAGAGAAGGAAGAGAAAGGAAGAGCAGACAAGAGGAAGAGAGAGGAGGAAGAGAGAGGAGGAAGAGAGAGGAAGAGGAGAGAGGAGGAAGAGACATAAAGAAGAGAGAGGAAGAGGAGAGAGGAGGAATTGAGAGGACGAATAGAGAAGAGGAAGAGAGAGGAGGAAGAGAGAAGAAGAGGAGAGAGGAGGAAGATTGTGTTGGAAGAGAGTGGTGGAAGGGAGAGCAGGAAGAGAGAGGAGGAAGAGAGAGGAGGAAGAGACAGGAAGAGGAGAGTGGAGGAAGAGAGAGGAGGAAGAGAGAGGAGGAAGAGAGAGGAGGATGAGAGAGGAGGATGAGAGAGGAGGAAGATAGAGGAAGAGGAGTGAGGAGGAGGAGAGAGGAGGAAGAGAGAGGAGCAAGATTGAGGAGGAAGAGAGATGAGGAGGAGAGAGGAGGAAGAGAGAGGAGGAAGAGAGAGGAGGAAGAGAGAGGAGGATGAGAGATCAGGAGGATAGAGGAGGAAGAGAGAGGAGGAAGAGAGAGGAGGAAGAGAGACGAGGATGAGAGAAGAGCAAGAGTGAGGAGGAAGAGAGAGGAAGAGGAGAGAAGAGGAAGAGAGAGGAGGAAGAGAGAGGAGGAAGAGAGAGGAAGAGGAGAGAGGAGGAGGAGAGAGGAGGAAGAGAGAGGCGAAAGAGAGAGGAAGAAGAGAGAGGAGGAAGAGAGAGTAGGAAGAGAGAGGAGGAAGAGAGAGGAGGAAGAGAGAGGAAGAGAAGAGAGGAGGAGGAGGAGAGATGAAAAAGAGAGAGGAGGAAGAGAGAGAAGGAAGAGAAAGGAAGAGCAGAGAGGAGGAAGAGAGAGGAGGAAGAGACATAAAGAAGAGAGAGGAAGAGGAGAGAGGAGGAATTGAGAGGACGAATAGAGAAGAGGAAGAGAGAGGAGGAAGAGAGAAGAAGAGGAGAGAGGAGAAAGATTGTGTTGGAAGAGAGTGGTGGAAGGGAGAGGAGGAAGAGAGAGGAGGAAGAGAGAGGAGGAAGAGACAGGAAGAGGAGAGTGGAGGAAGAGAGAGGAGGAAGGGTGAGGAGGAAGAGAGAGGAGGATGAGAGAGGAGGAAGATAGAGGAAGAGGAGTGAGGAGGAGGATAGAGGAGTAAGAGAGAGGATGAAGAGTGAGGAGGAAGAGAGAGGAGGAAGAGAGAAGAGGAGGTTAGAGGAGGAAGAGGGAGGAGGAAGAGAGAGGAGGAAGATAGACGAGGATGAGAGAGGAGCAATAGTGAGGAGGAAGAGAGAGAAAGAGGAGAGAAGAGGAAGAGTTAGGAGGAAGAGAGAGGAGGAAGAGAGAGGAAGAGGAGAGAGGAGGCAGGGAGAGGCGGAAGAGAGAGGAGGAGGAGAGAGGAGGAAGAGAGCGGAGGAAGAGTGAGGAAGAGAAAAGAGGAGGAGGAGGAGAGATGAAAAAGAGAGAGGAGAAAGAGAGAGAAGGAAGAGAAAGGAAGAGCAGACAAGAGGAAGAGAGAGGAGGAAGAGAGAGGAGGAAGAGAGAGGAAGAGGAGAGAGGAGGAAGAGACATAAAGAAGAGAGAGGAAGAGGAGAGAGGAGGAATTGAGAGGACGAATAGAGACAGGAAGAGAGAGGAGGAAGAGAGAAGAAGAGGAGAGAGGAGGAAGATTGTGTTGGAAGAGAGTGGTGGAAGGGAGAGGAGGAAGAGAGAGGAGGAAGAGAGAGGAGGAAGAGACAGGAAGAGGAGAGTGGAGGAAGAGAGAGGAGGAAGAGAGAGGAGGAAGAGAGAGGAGGATGAGAGAGGAGGATGAGAGAGGAGGAAGATAGAGGAAGAGGAGTGAGGAGGAGGATAGAGGAGTAAGAGAGAGGATGAAGAGTGAGGAGGAAGAGAGAGGAGGAAGAGAGAAGAGGAGGTTAGAGGAGGAAGACGGAGGAGGAAGAGAGAGGAGGAAGATAGACGAGGATGAGAGAGGAGCAATAGTGAGGAGGAAGAGAGAGGAAGAGGAGAGAAGAGGAAGAGTTAGGAGGAAGAGAGAGGAGGAAGAGAGAGGAAGAGGAGAGAGGAGGCAGAGAGAGGCGGAAGAGAGAGGAGGAGGAGAGAGGAGGAAGAGAGCGGAGGAAGAGTGAGGAAGAGAAAAGAGGAGGAGGAGGAGAGATGAAAAAGAGAGAGGAGGAAGAGAGAGAAGGAAGAGAAAGGAAGAGCAGACAAGAGGAAGAGAGAGGAGGAAGAGAGAGGAGGAAGAGAGAGGAAGAGGAGAGAGGAGGAAGAGACATAAAGAAGAGAGAGGAAGAGAAGAGAGGAGGAATTGAGAGGACGAATAGAGAAGAGGAAGAGAGAGGAGGAAGAGAGAAGAAGAGGAGAGAGGAGGAAGATTGTGTTGGAAGAGAGTGGTGGAAGGGAGAGCAGGAAGAGAGAGGAGGAAGAGAGAGGAGGAAGAGACAGGAAGAGGAGAGTGGAGGAAGAGAGAGGAGGAAGAGAGAGGAGGAAGAGAGAGGAGGATGAGAGAGGAGGATGAGAGAGGAGGAAGATAGAGGAAGAGGAGTGAGGAGGAGGAGAGAGGAGGAAGAGAGAGGAGCAAGATTGAGGAAGAAGAGAGATGAGGAGGAGAGAGGAGGAAGAGAGAGGAGGAAGAGAGAGGAGGAAGAGAGAGGAGGATGAGAGATCAGGAGGATAGAGGAGGAAGAGAGAGGAGGAAGAGAGAGGAGGAAGAGAGACGAGGATGAGAGAGGAGCAAGAGTGAGGAGGAAGAGAGAGGAAGAGGAGAGAAGAGGAAGAGAGAGGAGGAAGAGAGAGGAGGAAGAGAGAGGAGAGGAGAGAGGAGGAGGAGAGAGGAGGAAGAGAGAGGCGGAAGAGAGAGGAAGAAGAGAGAGGAGGAAGAGAGAGTAGGAAGAGAGAGGAAGAGAAGAGAGAGGAGGAAGAGAGAGGAAGAGGAGAGAGGAGGAATTGAGAGGACGAATAGAGAAGAGGAAGAGAGAGGAGGAAGAGAGAAGAAGAGGAGAGAGGAGAAAGATTGTGTTGGAAGAGAGTGGTGGAAGGGAGAGGAGGAAGAGAGAGGAGGAAGAGAGAGGAGGAAGAGAGAGGATGAAGATAGAGGAAGAGGAGAGAGGAGGAAGAGAGAGGAGGAAGAGAGAGGAGGAAGAGACAGGATGAGGAGAGAGGAGGAAGAGAGATGAGCATTAGAGAGGAGGAAAAGAGAGGAGGAAGATAGAGGAAAAAGAGAGAGGAGGAAGAGAGAAGAGGAGAGAGAGGAGGAAGAGAGAGGAGGAAGAGAGATGAGAGGAGAGAGGAGGAAGAGAGAGGAGGAAGAGAGAGGAGGAAGAGAGAGGAGGAAGAGAGACGAGGATGAGAGAGGAGCAAGAGTGAGGAGTAAGAGAGAGGAAGAGGAGAGAGGACGAAGAGAGACGAGGAAGAGAGAAGAGGAAGAGAGAGGAGGAAGGGAGAGGAGGAAGAGGGAGGAGGAAGAGAGAGGAAAAAGAGAGAGGAGGAGCAGAGAGGAGGAAGAGAGAGGTGGAAGAGAGAGGAGGAAGATAGAGGAAGAAGAGAGAGGAAGAACAGAGAGGAGGAAGAGAGCGGAGGAAGAGAGAGGAGGAAGAAAGAGGAAGAGGAGAGAGGAGGAAAAGAGAGGAGGAAGACAGAGGAGGAGGAGAGAGGAGGAAGCAATAGGAAGAAGAGTGAGGAGGAAGAGAGACGAGGATGAGAGAGGAGCAAGAGTGAGGAGGAAGAGAGAGGAAGAGGCCAGAAGAGGAAGAGAGAGGAGGAAGAGAGAGGAGGGAGAGAGAGGAGGAAGAGAGAGGAAGAGGATAGAGGAAGTGGAGAGAGGAGAAGAGAGACTTGGAAGAGAGGAGGAATAGAGTGGAGGAAGAGAGAGGAAGAGGAGAGAGGAGGATGAGAGAGGAGGAAGAGAGACGAGGATGAGAGAGGAGGAAGAGAGAGGAGGAAGAGAGAGGAGGAGGAGAGAGGAGGAAGAGAGCGGAGGAAGAGTGAGGAGGAAGAGAGAGGAAGCGGGGAGAGGAGGAGGAGAGAGGAGGAAGAGAGAGGCGGAAGAGAATGGAAGAAGAGAGAGGAGGAAGAGAGAGTAGGAAGAGAGAGGAGGAAGAGAGAGGAGGAAGAGAGAGGAAGAGAAGAGAGGAGAAGTAGGAGAGATGAAAAAGAGAGAGGAGGAAGAGAGAGAAAGAAGAGAAAGGAAGAGCAGAGAGGAGGAAGAGTGAGGAGGAAGAGACATAAAGAAGAGAGAGGAAGAGGAAAGAGGAGGAATTGAGAGGACGAAGAGAGAGGAGGAAGAGAGAGGAGGAAGAGAGAAGAAGAGGAGAGAGGAGGAAGATTGTGTTGGAAGAGAGTGGAGGAAGAGAGAGGAGGAAAAGAGAGGAGGAAGAGAGAGGAGGAAGAGAGAGGAGGAAGAGAGAGGAGGAAGAGAGAGGAAGAAGAGAGAGGAGGAAGATAGAGGAAGAGAAGAGAGAAGGAAGAGAGGGGAGGAAGAGAGAGGAGGAAGAGAGAGGAGGACGAGGGAGGAGGAAGAGAGATAAAGGAGAGGAAGAGGAGAGAGGAGGAATTGAGAGGAGGAAGAGAGAGGAGGATGAGAGAAGAGGAAGATAGAGGAAGAGGAGTGAGGAGGAGGATAGAGGAGTAAGAGAGAGGATGAAGAGTGAGGAGGAAGAGAGAGGAGGAAGAGAGAAGAGGAGGTTAGAGGAGGAAGAGGGAGGAGGAAGAGAGAGGAGGAAGAGAGACGAGGATGAGAGAGGAGCAATAGTGAGGAGGAAGAGAGAGGAAGAGGAGAGAAGAGGAAGAGTTAGGAGGAAGAGAGAGGAGGAAGAGAGAGGAAGAGGAGAGAGGAGGCAGAGAGAGGCGGAAGAGAGAGGAGGAGGAGAGAGGAGGAAGAGAGCGGAGGAAGAGTGAGGAAGAGAAAAGAGGAGGAGGAGGAGAGATGAAAAAGAGAGAGGAGGAAGAGAGAGAAGGAAGAGAAAGGAAGAGCAGACAAGAGGAAGAGAAAGGAGGAAGAGAGAGGAGGAAGAGAGAGGAAGAGGAGAGAGGAGGAGGAGAAAGGAGGAAGAGACAGGAAGAGGAGAGAGGAGGAAGAGAGATGAGGAAGAGAGAGGAGGATGAGAGACGAGGATGAGAGAGGAGGAAGAGTGAGGAGCAAGGGAGAGGAAGAGGAGAGAAGAGGAAGAGAGAGGAGGAAGAGAGAGGAGGAAGAGACAGGAGGAAGAGAGAGGAGGAGGAGAGAGGAGGAAGAGAGAGGAGGAAGAGAGAGGAGGAAGAGAGAGGAGGAAGAGAGAGGAGGAAGAGAGAGGATGAAGATAGAGGAAGAGGAGAGAGGAGGAAGAGAGAGGAGGAAGAGAGAGGAGGAAGAGACAGGAAGAGGAGAGAGGAGGAAGAGAGATGAGCATTAGAGAGGAGGAAAAGAGAGGAGGAAGATAGAGGAAAAAGAGAGAGGAGGAAGAGAGAAGAGGAAGAGAGAGGAGGAAGAGAGAGGAGGAAGAGAGATGAGAGGAGAGAGGAGGAAGAGAGAGGAGGAAGAGAGAGGAGGAAGAGAGAGGAGGAAGAGAGACGAGGATGAGAGAGGAGCAAGAGTGAGGAGTAAGAGAGAGGAAGAGGAGAGAGGACGAAGAGAGACGAGGAAGAGAGAAGAGGGAGAGAGAGGAGAGAGGAGGAAGCGAGAGGAGGAAGAGAGAGGAAGAAGAGAGAGGAGGAAGAGAGAAGAGGAAGAGAGAGGAGGAAGGGAGAGGAGGAAGAGGGAGGAGGAAGAGAGAGGAAAAAGAGAGAGGAGGAGCAGAGAGGAGGAAGAGAGAGGTGGAAGAGAGAGGAGGAAGATAGAGGAAGAAGAGAGAGGAAGAACAGAGAGGAGGAAGAGAGCGGAGGAAGAGAGAGGAGGAAGAAAGAGGAAGAGGAGAGAGGAGGAAGAGAGAGGATGAAGAGAGAGGAGGAAGAAAGAGGAGGAAGAGAGAGGGAGGGGAGATAGGAGGAAGAGAGAGGAGAAAGAGAGACGAGGATGAGAGAGGAGGAAGAGAGAGGAGGAAACGAGAGGAAGAGGACAGAGGAGGAAGAGAGAGGAGGAAGAGAGACGAGGATGAGAGAGGAGGAAGAGAGAGGAGGAAAAGAGAGAAAGAGGAGAGTGGAGGAAGAGAGAGGAGGAAGAGAGACGAGGATGAGAGAGGAGGAAGAGAGAGGAGGAAGAGAGAGAAGGAAGAGAGAAGAGGAAGAGAGAGGAGGAAGAGAGAGGAGGAAGAGAGAGGAGGAAGAGAGAGGAAGAAGAGAGAGGAGGAAGATAGAGGAAGAGGAGAGAGAAGGAAGAGAGGGGATGAAGAGAGAGGAGGAAGAGAGAGGAGGACGAGGGAGGAGGAAGAGAGATAAAGGAGAGGAAGAGGAGAGAGGAGGAATTGAGAGGAGGAAGAGAGAGGAGGAAGATAGAGGAGGAAGAGAGAAGAAGAGGAGAGAGGAGGAAGATTGTTTTGGAAGAGAGTGGAGGAAGGGAGAGGAGGAAGAGAGAGGAGGAAGAGAGAGGAGGAAGAGACAGGAAGAGGAGAGTGGAGGAAGAGAGAGGAGGAAGAGAGAGGAGGAAGAGAGAGGAGGATGAGAGAGGAGGATGAGAGAGGAGGAAGATAGAGGAAGAGGAGTGAGGAGGAGGATAGAGGAGTAAGAGAGAGGATGAAGAGTGAGGAGGAAGAGAGAGGAGAAGAGAGAAGAGGAGGTTAGAGGAGGAAGAGGGAGGAGGAAGAGAGAGGAGGAAGATAGACGAGGATGAGAGAGGAGCAATAGTGAGGAGGAAGAGAGAGGAAGAGGAGAGAAGAGGAAGAGTTAGGAGGAAGAGAGAGGAGGAAGAGAGAGGAAGAGGAGAGAGGAGGCAGAGAGAGGCGGAAGAGAGAGGAGGAGGAGAGAGGAGGAAGAGAGCGGAGGAAGAGTGAGGAAGAGAAAAGAGGAGGAGGAGGAGAGATGAAAAAGAGAGAGGAGGAAGAGAGAGAAGGAAGAGAAAGGAAGAGCAGACAAGAGGAAGAGAGAGGAGGAAGAGAGAGGAGGAAGAGAGAGGAAGAGGAGAGAGGAGGAAGAGACATAAAGAAGAGAGAGGAAGAGGAGAGAGGAGGAATTGAGAGGACGAATAGAGAAGAGGAAGAGAGAGGAGGAAGAGAGAAGAAGAGGAGAGAGGAGGAAGATTGTGTTGGAAGAGAGTGGTGGAAGGGGAGAGCAGGAAGAGAGAGGAGGAAGAGAGAGGAAGAGGAGAGAGGAGGAGGAGAAAGGAGGAAGAGACAGGAAGAGGAGAGAGGAGGAAGAGAGATGAGGAAGAGAGAGGAGGATGAGAGACGAGGATGAGAGAGGAGGAAGAGTGAGGAGCAAGGGAGAGGAAGAGGAGAGAAGAGGAAGAGAGAGGAGGAAGAGAGAGGAGGAAGAGACAGGAGGAAGAGAGAGGAGGAGGAGAGAGGAGGAGGAGAGAGGAGGAAGAGAGAGGAGGAAGAGAGAGGAGGAAGAGAGAGGAGGAAGAGAGAGGAGGAAGAGAGAGGATGAAGATAGAGGAAGAGGAGAGAGGAGGAAGAGAGAGGAGGAAGAGAGAGGAGGAAGAGACAGGAAGAGGAGAGAGGAGGAAGAGAGATGAGCATTAGAGAGGAGGAAAAGAGAGGAGGAAGATAGAGGAAAAAGAGAGAGGAGGAAGAGAGAACAGGAAGAGAGAGGAGGAAGAGAGAGGAGAAGAGAGATGAGAGGAGAGAGGAGGAAGAGAGAGGAGGAAGAGAGAGGAGGAAGAGAGAGGAGGAAGAGAGACGAGGATGAGAGAGGAGCAAGAGTGAGGAGTAAGAGAGAGGAAGAGGAGAGAGGACGAAGAGAGACGAGGAAGAGAGAAGAGGGAGAGAGAGGAGAGAGGAGGAAGCGAGAGGAGGAAGAGAGAGGAAGAAGAGAGAGGAGGAAGAGAGAAGAGGAAGAGAGAGGAGGAAGGGAGAGGAGGAAGAGGGAGGAGGAAGAGAGAGGAAAAAGAGAGAGGAGGAGCAGAGAGGAGGAAGAGAGAGGTGGAAGAGAGAGGAGGAAGATAGAGGAAGAAGAGAGAGGAAGAACAGAGAGGAGGAAGAGAGCGGAGGAAGAGAGAGGAGGAAGAAAGAGGAAGAGGAGAGAGGAGGAAGAGAGAGGAGGAAGAGAGAGGAGGAAGAAAGAGGAGGAAGAGAGAGGGAGGGGAGATAGGAGGAAGAGAGAGGAGAAAGAGAGACGAGGATGAGAGAGGAGGAAGAGAGAGGAGGAAACGAGAGGAAGAGGACAGAGGAGGAAGAGAGAGGAGGAAGAGAGACGAGGATGAGAGAGGAGGAAGAGAGAGGAGGAAAAGAGAGAAAGAGGAGAGTGGAGGAAGAGAGAGGAGGAAGAGAGACGAGGATGAGAGAGGAGGAAGAGAGAGGAGGAAGAGAGAGAAGGAAGAGAGAAGAGGAAGAGAGAGGAGGAAGAGAGAGGAGGAAGAGAGAGGAGGAAGAGAGAGGAAGAAGAGAGAGGAGGAAGATAGAGGAAGAGGAGAGAGAAGGAAGAGAGGGGATGAAGAGAGAGGAGGAAGAGAGAGGAGGACGAGGGAGGAGGAAGAGAGATAAAGGAGAGGAAGAGGAGAGAGGAGGAATTGAGAGGAGGAAGAGAGAGGAGGAAGATAGAGGAGGAAGAGAGAAGAAGAGGAGAGAGGAGGAAGATTGTTTTGGAAGAGAGTGGAGGAAAAGAGAGGTGGAAGACAGAGGAGGAGGAGAGAGGAGGAAGTGATAGGAAGAAGAGTGAGGAGGAAGAGAGACGAGGATGAGAGAGCAGCAAGAGTGAGGAGGAAGAGAGAGGAAGAGGCCAGAAGAGGAAGAGAGAGGAGGAAGAGAGAGGAGGAAGAGAGAGGAGGAAGAGAGAGGAAGAGGATAGAGGAAGTGGAGAGAGGAGGAAGAGAGACGAGGATGAGAGAGGAGGAAGAGAGAGGAGGAAGATAGAGGAAAAAGAGAGAGGAGCAAGAGAGAGGAGGAAGAGAGAGGAGGAAGAGTGAGGAGGAAGAGAGAGGAAGAGTGGAGAGGAGGAGGAGAGAGGAGGAAGAGAGAGGCGGAGAGAGAGAGGAAGAAGAGAGAGGAGGAAGAGAGAGTAGAAAGAGAGAGGAGGAAGAGAGAGGAGGAAGAGAGAGGAAGAGAAGAGAGGAGGAGTAGGAGAGATGAAAAAGAGAGAGGAGGAAGAGAGAGAAGGAAGAGAAAGGAAGAGCAGAGAGGAGGAAGAGTGAGGAGGAAGAGACATAAAGAAGAGAGAGGAAGAGGAAAGAGGAGGAATTGAGAGGAGAAAGAGAGAGGAGGAAGAGAGAGGAGGAAGAGAGAAGAAGAGGAGAGAGGAGGAAGATTGTGTTGGAAGAGAGTGGAGGAAGAGAGAGGAGGAAAAGACAGGAGGAAGAGAGAGGAGGAAGAGAGAGGAGGAAGAGAGAGGAGGAAGAGAGAGGAGGAAGAGAGAGGAGGAAGAGAGAGGAGGAAGAGGGAGGAGGAAGAGAGATAAAGGAGAGGAAGAGGAGAGAGGAGGAATTGAGAGGAGGAAGAGAGAGGAGGAAGATAGAGGAGGAAGAGAGAAGAAGAGGAGAGAGGAGGAAGATTGTGTTGGAAGAGACTGGAGGAAAAGAGAGGAGGAAGACAGAGGAGGAGGAGAGAGGAGGAAGCAATAGGAAGAAGAGTGAGGAGGAAGAGAGACGAGGATGAGAGAGGAGCAAGAGTGAGGAGGAAGAGAGAGGAAGAGGCCAGAAGAGGAAGAGAGAGGAGGAAGAGAGAGGAGGGAGAGAGAGGAGGAAGAGAGAGGAAGAGGATAGAGGAAGTGGAGAGAGGAGGAAGAGAGACTTGGAAGAGAGGAGGAATAGAGTGGAGGAAGAGAGAGGAAGAGGAGAGAGGAGGATGAGAGAGGAGGAAGAGAGACGAGGATGAGAGAGGAGGAAGAGAGAGGAGGAAGAGAGAGGAGGAGGAGAGAGGAGGAAGAGAGCGGAGGAAGAGTGAGGAGGAAGAGAGAGGAAGAGGGGAGAGGAGGAGGAGAGAGGAGGAAGAGAGAGGCGGAAGAGAATGGAAGAAGAGAGAGGAGGAAGAGAGAGTAGGAAGAGAGAGGAGGAAGAGAGAGGAGGAAGAGAGAGGAAGAGAAGAGAGGAGAAGTAGGAGAGATGAAAAAGAGAGAGGAGGAAGAGAGAGAAAGAAGAGAAAGGAAGAGCAGAGAGGAGGAAGAGTGAGGAGGAAGAGACATAAAGAAGAGAGAGGAAGAGGAAAGAGGAGGAATTGAGAGGACGAAGAGAGAGGAGGAAGAGAGAGGAGGAAGAGAGAGGAAGAGGAGAGAGGAGGAAGATTGTGTGGAAGAGAGTGGAGGAAGAGAGAGGGAGGAAAAGAGAGGAGGAAGAGAGAGGAGGAAGAGAGAGGAGGAAGAGAGAGGAGGAAGAGAGAGGAAGAAGAGAGAGGAGGAAGATAGAGGAAGAGGAGAGAGAAGGAAGAGAGGGGAGGAAGAGAGAGGAGGAAGAGAGAGGAGGACGAGGGAGGAGGAAGAGAGATAAAGGAGAGGAAGAGGAGAGAGGAGGAATTGAGAGGAGGAAGAGAGAGGAGGAAGATAGAGGAGGAGAGAGAAGAAGAGGAGAGAGGAGGAAGATAGTGTTGGAAGAGAGTGGAGGAAAAGAGAGGAGGAAGACAGAGGAGGAAGAGAGAGGAGGAAGAGAGAGGAGGAAGAGAGAGGAAGAAGAGAGAGGAGTAAGATAGAGGAAGAGGAGAGAGAAGGAAGAGAGGGGAGGAAGAGAGAGGAGGAAGAGAGAGGAGGACGAGGGAGGAGGAAGAGAGATAAAGGAGAGGAAGAGGAGAGAGGAGGAATTGAGAGGCGGAAGAGAGAGGAGGAAGAGAGAGGAGGAAGAGAGAGGAAGAGGAGAGAGGTGGTAGAGAGAGGAGGAGGAGAGAGGAAGAGGACAGAGGAGGAGGAGAAACGAGGAAGAGACAGGCGGAAGAGAGAGGAGGAAGAGAGCGGAGGAAGAGAGAGGAGGAAGAGAGAGGAAGAGGAGAGACTAGGAAGAGAGAGGAGGAAGAGAGAGGAGGATGAGAGAGGAGGAAGAGAGAGGAGGAAGAGAGAGGAGGATGAGAGAGGAGGATGAGAGAGGAGGAAGATAGAGGAAGAGGAATGAGGAGGAGGAGAGAGGAGAAGAGAGAGGAGTAAGATTGAGGAGGAAGAGAGATGAGGAGGAGAGAGGAGGAAGAGAGAGGAGGAAGAGAGAGGAGGAAGAGAGAGGAGGATGAGAGATCAGGAGGATAGAGGCGGAAGAGAGAGGAGGAAGAGAGAGGAGGAAGAGAGACGAGGATGAGAGAGGAGCAAGAGTGAGGAGGAAGAGAGAGGAAGAGGAGAGAGGACGAAGAGAGACGAGGAAGAGAGAAGAGGGAGAGAGAGGATAGAAGAGGAAGCGAGAGGAGGAAGAGAGAGGAAGAGGAGAGAGGAGGAAGAGAGAAGAGGAAGAGAGAGGAGGAAGGGAGAGGAGGAAGAGGGAGGAGGAAGAGAGAGGAAAAAGAGAGAGGAGGAGCAGAGAGGAGGAAGAGAGAGGTGGAAGAGAGAGGAGGAAGATAGAGGAAGAAGAGAGAGGAAGAACAGAGAGGAGGAAGAGAGAGGAGGAAGAGAGAGGAGGAAGAGAGAGGAAGAGGAGAGAGGAGGAAGAGAGAGGAGGAGGAGAGAGGAAGAGGACAGAGGAGGAGGGAGAAACGAGGAAGAGACAGGCGGAAAAGAGAGGAGGAAGAGAGAGGAGGAAGAGAGAGGTGGAAGAGAGAGGAAGAGGAGAGAGGAGGAAGAGAGAGGAGGAGAAGAGACGAGGATGAGAGAGGAGGAAGAGAGAGGAGGAAGAGAGAGGAAGAGGAAAGAGGAGGAAGGGGAGAGGAGGAGGAGAGAGGAAGAGGACAGAGGAGGAGGAGAAACGAGGAAGAGACAGGCGGAAGAGAGAGGAGGAAGAGAGAGGAGGAAGAGAGAGGAGGAAGAGAGAGGAAGAGGAGAGAGGAGGAAGAGAGAGGAGGAAGAGAGAGGAGGATGAGAGAGGAGGAAGAGAGAGGAGGAAGAGAGAGGAGGATGAGAGAGGAGGATGAGAGAGGAGGAAGATAGATGAAGAGGAATGAGGAGGAGGAGAGAGGAGGAAGAGAGAGGAGGAAGAGAGAGTAAGAGGAGAGAAGAGTAAGAGAAAAGAGGAAGAGAGAGGAGGAAGAGAGAGGAGGAAGAGAGAGGAGGATGAGAGATCAGGAGGATAGAGGAGGAAGAGAGAGGAGGAAGAGAGACGAGGATGAGAGAGGAGCAAGAGTGAGGAGGAAGAGAGAGGAAGAGGAGAGAAGAGGAAGAGAGAGGAGGAAGAGAGAGGAGGAAGAGAGAGGAGGAAGAGAGACGAGGATGAGAGAGGAGGAAGAGAGAGGAGGAAGAGAGAGGAAGAGGAGAGAGGAGGAAGAGAGAGGAGGAGGAGAGAGGAAGAGGACAGAGGAGGAGGAGAAACGAGGAAGAGACAGGCGGAAGAGAGAGGAGGAAGAGAGAGGAGGAAGAGAGAGGAGGAAGAGAGAGGAGGAACAGAGAGGAAGAGGAGAGAGGAGGAAGAGAGAGGAGGAAGAGAGACGAGGATGAGAGAGGAGTAAGAGAGAGGAGGAAGAGAGAGGAAGAGGAGAGAGGAGGAAGAGAGAGGAGGAGGAGAGAGGAAGAGGACAGAGGAGGAGGAGAAACGAGGAAGAGACAGGCGGAAGAGAGAGGAGGAAGAGAGTGGAGGAAGAGAGAGGAAGAGGAGAGAGGAGGATGAGAGAGGAGGAAGATAGAGGAAGAGGAGTGAGGAGGAGGAGAGAGGAGGAAGAGAGAGGAGCAAGATTGAGGAGGAAGACAGATGAGGAGGAGAGAGGAGGAAGAGAGAGGAGGAAGAGAGAGGAAGAGAAGAGAGGAGGAGGAGGAGAGATGAAAAAGAGAGAGGAGGAAGAGACAGAAGGAAGAGAAAGGAATATCAGAGAGGAGGAAGAGAGAGGAGGAAGACACATAAAGAAGAGAGAGGAAGAGGAGAGAGTAGGAATTGAGAGGACGAATAAAGAAGAGGAAGAGAGAGGAGGAAGAGAGAAGAAGAGGAGAGAGGAGGAAGATTGTGTTGGAAGAGAGTGGATTAAGGGAGAAGAAGAAGAGTGAGGAGGAAGAGAGAGGAGGAAGATACAGGAAGAGGAGAGAGGAGGAAGAGAGAGGAGGAAGAGAGAGGAGGAAGAGAGAGGAGGATGAGAGAGGAGGAAGAGACAGGAAGAAGAGAGAGGAGGAAGAGAGACGAGGATGAGAGAGGAGCAAGAGTGAGGAGGAAGAGAGAGGAAGAGGAGAGAAGAGGAAGAGAGAGGAAGAGAAGAGAGGAGGAGGAGGAGAGATGAAAAAGAGAGAGGAGGAAGAGAGAGAAGGAAGAGAGAGGAAGAGGAGAGAGGAGGAGGAGAAAGGAGGAAGAGACAGGAAGAGGAGAGAGGAGGAAGAGAGATGAGGAAGAGAGAGGAGGATGAGAGAGGAGGATGAGAGAGGAGGAAGATAGAGGAAGAGGAGAGAGGAGGAAGAGAGAGGAGGAAGAGAGAGCAGGATGAGAGAGGAGGAAGAGAGAGGAGGAAGAGAGAGGAGGATGAGAGAGGAGGATGAGAGAGGAAGAGGACAGAGGAGGAGGTGAAACGAGGAAGAGACTGGCAGAAGAGAGAGGAGGAAGAGAGAGGAGGAAGAGAGAGGAAGAGGAGAAAGGAGGAAGAGAGAGGAGGAAGAGAGAGGAGGAAGAGAGAGGAGGATGAGAGATCAGGAGGATAGAGGAGGAAGAGAGAGGAGGAAGAGAGAGGAGGAATAGAGACGAGGATGAGAGAGGAGCAAGAGTGAGGAGGAAGAGACAGGAAGAGGAGAGAAGAGGAAGAGAGAGGAGGAAGAGAGAGGACGCAGAGAGAGGAAGAGGAGAGAGGAGGAATTGAGAGGAGGAAGAGAGAGGAGGAAGAGAGAGGAGGAAGAGAGAGGAGGAAGATAGAAAAAGAGGAGAGAGGAGGAAGAATGTGTTGGAAGAGAGTGGAGGAAGAGAGAGAAGGAAGAGAGAGGAGGAAGAGAGAGGAAGAGGAGAGAGGAGGAGGAGAGAGGAGGAAGAGAGAGGCGGAAGAGAGAGGAAGAAGAGAGAGGACGAAGAGAGAGTAGGAGGGAGAGGAGGAAGTGAGAGGAGGAAGAGAGAGGAAGAGAAGAGAGGAGGAGGAGGAGAGATGAAAAAGAGAGAGGAGGAAGAGAGAGAAGGAAGAGAAAGGAAGAGCAGAGAGGAGGAAGAGAGAGGAGGAAGAGACATAAAGAAGAGAGAGGAAGAGGAGAGAGGAGGAATTGAGAGGACGAATAGAGAAGAGGAAGAGAGAGGAGGAAGAGAGAGGATGAAGAGAGAGGAGGAAGAGAGAGGAGGAAGAGTGACGAGGATGAGAGAGGAGGAAGAGAGAGGAGGAAGAAAAGGAGGAAGAGAGAGGAGGAAGAGAGAAGAGGAAGAGAGAGGAGGAAGAGAGAGGAAGAAGACAGAGAAGGAGGAGAGGGGAGGAAGAGAGAGGAGGAAGAGAGAGGAGGAAGAGTGAGGAGGAAGAGATAGAAGGAAGAGAGAGGAATAGGAGAGAGGAGGAAGAGAGAGGAAGAGGAGAGAGGAGGAAGAGAGAGGAGGAAGAGGGAGGAAGAGGAGAGAGAAGGAAGAGAGAGGAGGAAGAGAGAGGAGGAAGAGAGAGGAGGAAGAGAGAGGAGGAGGAGAGAGGAGGAAGAGAGGGGAGGAAGAGAGGGGAGGAAGAGAGAGGAGGAAGAGAGAGGAGGAAGAGAGAGGAGGAAGAGAGAGGAGGAAGAGAGAGGAGGAAGAGAGAGGAAGAGGAGAGAGGAGGAAGAGAGAGGAGGAAGAGGGAGGAAGAGGAGAGAGGAGGAAGAAAGATTTAAAAGAGAGAGGAGGAAGAGAGAGACGGAAGAGTAAGGACGAGGAGAGAGGAGGAAGAGAGAGGAGGAAGAGAGATAAAGGAGAGGAAGAGGAGAGAGGAGGAATTGAGAGGAGGAAGAGAGAGGAGGACGAGAGAGGAGGAAGAGAGAAGAAGAGAAGAGAGGACTAAGATTGTGTTGGAAGAGAGTGGAGGAAGAGAGAGGAGTTAGAGAGAGGAGGAAGAGAGAGGAGGAAGAGACAGGAAGAGGAGAGAGGATGAGGAGAGAGGAGGAAGAGAAAGGAGGAAGAGAGAGGAGGAAGAGAGAGGAGGAAGAGAGAGGAAGAGGAGAGAGGACGAAGAGAGAGGTGGAAGAGAGAGGAGGAAGAGAGAGGAGGAAGAGAGAGGAGGAAGAGAGAGGAAGAGGAGAGAGGAGGAAGAGAGAGGAGGAAGAGAGAGGAGGAAGAGAGAGGAGGAAGAGAGAGGAGGAAGAGACAGGAAGAGGAGAGAGGAAGAGGAGAGAGGAGGAAGAGAAAGAAGGAAGAGAGAGGAGGAAGAGAGAGGAGGAAGAGAGAGGAGGAAGAGAGAGGAGGAAGAGAGAGGAAGAGGAGAGAGGAAGAGAAGAGAGGAGGAAGAGAAAGGAGGAAGAGAGAGGAATAGGAGAGAGGAGGAAGAGAGATGAGGAAGAGAGAGGAAGAGGTAGATATGAGGAATTGAGAGGAGGAAGAGAGAGGAGGAAGAGAGAGGGGGAAGAGAGAAGAAGAGGAGAGAGGAGGAAGATTGTGTTGGAAGAGAGTGGAGGAAGAGAGAGGAGGAAGAGAGAGGAGGAAGAGAGAGGAGGAAGAGACAGGAAGAGGAGAGAGGAAGAGGAGAGAGGAGGAAGAGAGAGCAGGAAGAGAGAGGAGGAAGAGAGAGGAGGAAGAGAGAGGAGGTAGAGAGAGGAAGAGGAGAGAAGAGTAAGAGAGAAGAGGAAGAGAGACGAGGATGAGAGAGGAGGAAGAGAGAGGAGGAAGAGAGAGGAAGAGGAGAGAGGAGGAAGAGAGAGGAGGAAGAGAAAGGCGGAAGAGAGAGAAAGAAGAGAGAGGAGGAAGAGAGATTTAAAAGAGAAAGGAGGAAGAGAGAGACGGAAGAGTAAGGAAGAGGAGAGAGGAGGAAGAGAGAGGAGGAAGAGATATAAAGGAGAGGAAGAGGAGAGAGGAGGAATTGAGAGGAGGAAGAGAGAGGAGGACGAGAGAGGAGGAAGAGAGAAGAAGAGGAGAGAGGACTAAGATTGTGTTGGAAGAGAGTGGAGGAAGAGAGAGGAGTTAGAGAGAGGAGGAAGAGAGAGGAGGAAGAGACAGGAAGAGGAGAGAGGAAGAGGAGAGTGGAGGAAGAGAAAGGAGGAAGAGAGAGGAGGAAGAGAGAGGAGGAAGAGAGAGGAAGAGGAGAGAGGACGAAGAGAGAGGTGGAAGAGAGAGGAGGAAGAGAGAGGAGGAAGAGAGAGGAGGAAGAGAGAGGAAGAGGAGAGAGGAGGAAGAGAGAGGAGGAAGAGAGAGGAGGAAGAGAGAGGAGGAAGAGAGAGGAAGAGGAGAGAGGAGGAAGAGAGAGGAGGAAGAGAGACGAGGATGAGAGAGGAGAAAGAGAGAGGAGGAAGAGAGAGGAGGAAGAGAGAGGAGGAAGAGAGAGGAGGAAGAGAGAGGAAGATGAGAGAGGAGGAAGAGAGATAAAGGAGAGGAAGAGGAGAGAGGAGGAATTGAGAGGAGGAAGAGAGAGGACGAGAGAGGAGGAAGAGAGAAGAAGAGGAGAGAGGACTAAGATTGTGTTGGAAGAGAGTGGAGGAAGAGAGAGGAGTTAGAGAGAGGAGGAAGAGAGAGGAGGAAGAGACAGGAAGAGGAGAGAGGATGAGGAGAGAGGAGGAAGAGAAAGGAGGAAGAGAGAGGAGGAAGAGAGAGGAGGAAGAGAGAGGAGGAAGAGAGAGGACGAAGAGAGAGGTGGAAGAGAGAGGAGGAAGAGAGAGGAGGAAGAGAGAGGAGGAAGAGAGAGGAAGAGGAGAGAGGAGGAAGAGAGAGGAGGAAGAGAGAGGAGGAAGAGAGAGGAGGAAGAGAGAGGAGGAAGAGACAGGAAGAGGAGAGAGAAAGAGGAGAGAGGAGGAAGAGAAAGAAGGAAGAGAGAGGAGGAAGAGAGAGGAGGAAGAGAGAGGAGGAAGAGAGAGGAGGAAGAGAGAGGAAGAGGAGAGAGGAAGAGGAGAGAGGAGGAAGAGAAAGGAGGAAGAGAGAGGAATAGGAGAGAGGAGGAAGAGAGATGAGAAGAGAGAGGAAGAGGTAGATATGAGGAATTGAGAGGAGGAAGAGAGAGGAGGAAGAGAGAGGGGGAAGAGAGAAGAAGAGGAGAGAGGAGGAAGATTGTGTTGGAAGAGAGTGGAGGAAGAGAGAGGAGGAAGAGAGAGGAGGAAGAGAGAGGAGGAAGAGACAGGAAGAGGAGAGAGGAAGAGGAGAGAGGAGGAAGAGAGAGCAGGAAGAGAGAGGAGGAAGAGAGAGGAGAAGAGAGAGGAGGTAGAGAGAGGAAGAGGAGAGAAGAGTAAGAGAGAAGAGGAAGAGAGACGAGGATGAGAGAGGAGGAAGAGAGAGGAGGAAGAGAGAGGAAGAGGAGAGAGGAGGAAGAGAGAGGAGGAAGAGAGAGGCGGAAGAGAGAGGAAGAAGAGAGAGGAGGAAGAGAGATTTAAAAGAGAAAGGAGGAAGAGAGAGACGGAAGAGTAAGGAAGAGGAGAGAGGAGGAAGAGAGAGGAGGAAGAGATATAAAGGAGAGGAAGAGGAGAGAGGAGGAATTGAGAGGAGGAAGAGAGAGGAGTTAGAGAGAGGAGGAAGAGAGAGGAGGAAGAGACAGGAAGAGGAGAGAGGAAGAGGAGAGTGGAGGAAGAGAAAGGAGGAAGAGAGAGGAGGAAGAGAGAGGAGGAAGAGAGAGGAAGAGGAGAGAGGACGAAGAGAGAGGTGGAAGAGAGAGGAGGAAGAGAGAGGAGGAAGAGAGAGGAGGAGAGGGAGGAAGAGGAGAGAGCAGGAAGAGAGAGGAGGAAGAGAGAGGAGGAAGAGAGAGGAGGAAGAGAGAGGAAGAGGAGAGAGGAGGAAGAGAGAGGAGGAAGAGAGACGAGGATGAGAGAGGAGAAAGAGAGAGGAGGAAGAGAGAGGAGGAAGAGAGAGGAGGAAGAGAGAGGAGGAAGAGAGAGGAGGAAGAGAGAGGAGGAAGAGAGAGGAAGATGAGAGAGGAGGAAGAGAGAGGAGGAAGAGAGATGAGGGAAGAGGGAGGAGGAAGAGATAGGATGAATAGAGAGGAAGAGGAGAGAGGAGCAAGAGTGAGGAAAAGAGAGAGGAAGACGAGAGAGGAGTAGGAGAGAGAAGGAAGAGAGAGGAAGGGGAGAGAGGAGGAAGAGAGAAGAGGAAGAGAGAGGAGGAAGAGAGAGGAGGAAGAGAGAGGAGGAAGAGAGAGCAGGAAGAGAGAGCAGGAAGAGAGATAAAGGAGAGCAAGAGGAGAGAGGAGGAAGAGAGAGGAGAAGAGAGAGGAGGAAGAGATAGGAGGAAGAGAGTAGAAGAGGAGTGAGGAGGAAGATTGTGTTGGAAGAGAGTGGAGGAAGAGAGAGGAGGAAGAGAGAGAGGAGAGGGAAGAGGAAGAGGAGAGAGGAGAATAGAGAGGAGAAAGAGAGAGGAGGAAGAGAGAGAGAGAGAGAGGAGGAAGAGAGAGGAGGAAGAGAGAGGAGGAAGAGAGAGGAGGAAGAGAGAGGAGGAAGAGAGAGAGAGGAGAGAGAGGAGAGAGAGAAGGAGGAGAGAGAGAGGAGAGGAGAGAGCGGAGGAAGAGAGAGGAGGAAGAGAGAGGAAGAGGAGAGAGGAGGAAGAGAGAGGAGGAAGAGAGACGAGGATGAGAGAGGAGGAAGAGAGAGGAGGAAGAGAGAGGAAGAGGAGAGAGGAGGAAGAGAGAGGAGGAAGAGAGAGGAGGAAGAGAGACAAGGATGAGAGAGGAGGAAGAGAGAGGAGGAAGAGAGAAGAGGAAGAGAGAGGAGAAGAGAGAGGAGGAAGAGAGAGGGAGAAGAGAGTTGAGGAGGAGAGAGGAGGAAGAGAGAGGAGGAAGAGAGAGGAGGAGGAGAGAGGAGGAAGAGAGAGGAGGAAGAGAGAGGCGGAAGAGAGAGGAAGAAGAGAGAGGAGGAAGAGAGAGGAGGAAGAGAGACGAGGATGAGAGAGGAGAAAGAGAGAGGAGGAAGAGAGAGGAGGAAGAGAGAGGTGGAAGAGAGAGGAGGAAGAGAGAGGAGGAAGAGAGAGGAGGAAGAGAGAGGAAGATGAGAGAGGAGGAAGAGAGAGGAGGAAGAGAGATGAGGAAGAGGGAGGAGGAAGAGATACGATGAATAGAGAGGAAGAGGAGAGAGGAGCAAGAGTGAGGAAAAGAGAGAGGAAGACGATGAGAGGAGTAGGAGAGAGAAGAAGAGAGAGGAAGGGGAGAGAGGAGGAAGAGAGAAGAGGAAGAGAGAGGAGGAAGAGAGAGGAGGAAGAGAGAGGAGGAAGAGAGAGCAGGAAGAGAGAGCAGGAAGAGAGATAAAGGAGAGCAAGAGGAGAGAGGAGGAAGAGAGAGGAGGAAGAGAGAGGAGGAAGAGAGATTTAAAAGAGAAAGGAGGAAGAGAGAGACGGAAGAGTAAGGAAGAGGACAGAGGAGGAAGAGAGAGGAGGAAGAGATATAAAGGAGAGGAAGAGGAGAGAGGAGGAATTGAGAGGAGGAAGAGAGAGGAGGACGAGAGGAGGAGGAAGAGAGAAGAAGAGGAGAGATAGAGAGAGGAGGAAGAGAGAGGAGGAAGAGACAGGAAGAGGAGAGAGGAAGAGGAGAGTGGAGGAAGAGAAAGGAGGAAGAGAGAGGAGGAAGAGAGAGGAGGAAGAGAGAGGAAGAGGAGAGAGGACGAAGAGAGAGGTGGAAGAGAGAGGAGGAAGAGAGAGGAGGAAGAGAGAGGAGGAAGAGGGAGGAAGAGGAGAGAGCAGGAAGAGAGAGGAGGAAGAGAGAGGAGGAAGAGAGAGGAGGAAGAGAGAGGAAGAGGAGAGAGGAGGAAGAGAGAGGAGGAAGAGAGACGAGGATGAGAGAGGAGAAAGAGAGAGGAGGAAGAGAGAGGAGGAAGAGAGAGGAGGAAGAGAGAGGAGGAAGAGAGAGGAGGAAGAGAGAGGAGGAAGAGAGAGGAAGATGAGAGAGGAGGAAGAGAGAGGAGGAAGAGAGATGAGGAAGAGGGAGGAGGAAGAGATAGGATGAATAGAGAGGAAGAGGAGAGAGGAGCAAGAGTGAGGAAAAGAGAGAGGAAGACGAGAGAGGAGTAGGAGAGAGAAGGAAGAGAGAGGAAGGGGAGAGAGGAGGAAGAGAGAAGAGGAAGAGAGGAGGAAGAGAGAGGAGGAAGAGAGAGGAGGAAGAGAGAGCAGGAAGAGAGAGCAGGAAGAGAGATAAAGGAGAGCAAGAGGAGAGAGGAGGAAGAGAGAGGAGGAAGAGAGAGGAGGAAGAGATAGGAGGAAGAGAGTAGAAGAGGAGTGAGGAGGAAGATTGTGTTGGAAGAGAGTGGAGGAAGAGAGAGGAGGAAGAGAGAGGAGGAAGAGGGAAGAGGAAGAGGAGAGAGGAGGAATAGAGAGGAGAAAGAGAGAGGAGGAAGAGAGAGGAGGAAGAGAGAGGAGGAAGAGAGAGGAGGAAGAGAGAGGAGGAAGAGAGAGGAGGAAGAGAGAGGAGGAAGAGAGAAGAAGAGAGGAGAGAGGAGGGAGAGAGGAGGAAGAGAGCGGAGGAAGAGAGAGGAGGAAGAGAGAGGAAGAGGAGAGAGGAGGAAGAGAGAGGAGGAAGAGAGACGAGGATGAGAGAGGAGGAAGAGAGAGGAGGAAGAGAGAGG